>VZTH01006159.1:408604-438008 GCA_013397815.1 Aleadryas rufinucha
ATCCAACACCATTGCTGTAATCCTGCAAAGATTTAAGACTATACCCTTAACATCATTATGTTGAAGAAATGTTCCTAAATTTGTTAATAATTACAGACTTGAAATGCACTTTGCAATGCAATGGAAGAATGAGGATGGACTAATATTAGGGCAGCGTCTATATCTCAATTGCAGTCTAGTTGAGAATACAGTTTCTAGTATATGAAAAAAAAGTCACCACATCCATCAGTGTGGGAGACAAAATAAGAGGATCATTTAGATCCCTTGAAGAGGAAAGAATCCATCTCTATCTCCACTCCAACACTGGATAAACACATCGAGAATGTGCAAAAGGCAGCTTGCCTCCAATTCATACACAAGAGACACCTTGTACCCAGTCAGCCTTCTTTCATGTTGTTGTTTGCTAACCTAGATAAAGTGACCCCCTTAATTAAAGGACTTCCTGACTCATTGGAGCTTTATGCAACCCAATTGCAAGATTGGCTTTGAGCTGCTTGTGTGGGAGGGCTGCAAACTGGACCTGATCTTACATGGGAGGAAATAGCAGAAGAACTACCAATTTATGGCTGACAGGTGGGATTCGTTGCAAGCGAAGTGAAGAATCACACTGCTGTCCAAAGGGTGGAACTCAGGGAAAATGCTTCTTGGTTCAGAGATTGGAACCAGGGAGGTGAAACCTCAAGGAACCACCGATGGAGGGAGGGATTGGAGGAGGGTATCTCTTGGGAATTGTAGGATAAAAAACTGCTCCAGATTTTACAAATGCTGGTGAAAATATGGAAACAAAGGCATAGGAGTTCCCAGAAGAGAGACCATCCTTTTTCAATACCCAACAAGCTGCTGGTCCTTACAGTCTCATTAGTGGAGCTGGATGTAGCTGATTGGGAAACTCAGCGCTGTCCCCAGTAGGTGAGCCAGGGTACAGCCAATGGAAAGACCTTAGAAGACTCACTGAAAATAAAGATGGTGACATGTTGGTAACTTTTCCCTTGGTTCTTTGCAATTCACAGTCACCTTTTTATAGTCACAAAGTACCCCTTCCTCTGCCCTGAATGAGGGAACTGCCAAATGAAGCAGGATAGTCACTGAAAAAAAACAGATACATTTTACTGATGTGTTTGGGTACTCTAAGCCATAGCAGATGGCTCAAATAAAGTATTGGTTGCCTGGTGACGACCCCACTGAGACCATGATATTGGGTTCTTTCCCTTTGAATATTATGGGATTAGGCCTCCTGAAGGGGAAAGCCTGAATGGATTCTAAGGGAAAGGAGTAAAAATTCAGTTCTACTGTGCTCTCAGCAAGGCTTTTACAAACTGCTCCTGCACTACAATGTCTAAGTTACTGAATGTAAAGCCTTATTCTCTGGCACTAGGGACCAGAGACAGAATTGCTGAAGTCATTGAAGAGTTAAAGGAAAGAGGAATTGATGCTCAAAGCCACTCCCCCTATAGCTTACCTATGTGGCCCATTAGCAAACCAAACAGGAAGTGGTACCTGACTGTGGACTATTGATGCTTGAATGCAAGTACTTGGTCCCTTGACTGCTAATACAGCCAAACTGGCTTCCATCATTTAGGAACAAGCTCACCTTGTTTTAGCTAAAGTTAATGTATAGGATCTGGATTTAATGGTTCCCTTTAAAGAGGGGGAACAGGAATGTTCTGCTATCATGTGGGAAGGAGTACAATACACATTTACTCATCTCCCACAGGGATACAGGCATTCACCCACTACAACCCATCACACCCTAGCTCTTGAACTGAAGGAAATGACCAGATGGGGATGCCAAGGTGTATCGATACATCGATGGTGTATTGATTGGGGGTGCTGATATCACTGAGGTAGGACAGACTTAGGCAAAAAAAATTGCCCATGTGGAAAAAATAAACCTGCAGGGTTGTCAAGAGGATGGATCCAGACTCTTCTCAGTGGTGCCAAGCAATACGTCAAGGCAACGGGCAGAAACTGGAACACAGGAAGTTCCACCTGAACTTCTTTACTTTGCAGATGACTGAACACTGGAACAGATTGCCTAGAGAGGTTGAGGAGTGAATATCTCTTTTCCTGGGGATATTCAAAAGCTGTCTGGACACAATCCCAAGACGTGCTCTGGGGGACCCTGGTTTAGCAAGGAGATTGCACCTCCAGTGGTGTCTTCCAGATAATTTAGATCAAGCAAGATCTACTGGACTAATGTCTTTCAAAATTTTCATCACTGCCCCTGTCACTTCCATAGTGACAATTCTATAACACATTAATTACAAAGAAAAATGAGAGAATTTTGAATTTTGTAGTCAGTATTGTATCATAAATTTGCTAAATATGTATATATATAAGACAGATACATATAAACATACATCTATAACACACATACATAAATATACATTAATGAATACAGAAATACACATAAAAAGGTTAAGAAAATCTCTCATTTGCATTTTACAAAGTGCAGGCATTTCTATTTTGTTAGGTCTCTCTGTCCCTCTCTAAAAAGTTACTTCTTAAACAAACCATAACACTGCTAAAAAGGTGGATGGGATTAAAAGTCTTTTTGCAAAAACCATTACAACAAGGTCCCTTGAAAAGGTACCAGACAGTAAAGAGACAACTCAGGACTTTGGAAACATGTGGCAGTACTTAATCTTGAAATAAAATATTGCATTTTGCTATATTTGGGGCTACAGGGGTTTTGAAAATATTTCATGCCTCATTTGCTTTGAGACTTATTTAGTCTCAATGAAGTGTCAAAGATGAAATCAACATAATGATTTTATGGCACATTGCCAGAATAATTTTATTTAACTACTTTGCGTCTGGTTATTTGTCCTTTTTTTGGTTGATTATTTTTGTAATGACTAACCAGCCAGGTCTGGAGCTGCAGGTATTTCGGTAACAGCATACTTTGATTAAAACAACTTTCCTGCTTTGCTGCTGAAAAAAGAAAAGTTAAAAAAAACCAGAAAAACAAAAACAAAAACAAATCCAAATGGACCACCACTACAAAAAAAAAAAAAAAGGGATAATAATAAAACTTCCCAGAATAACTTTTCAGACTTTGTGCCAAATTCACAGCCCCATGTCAGATGATAGCCTCAGAACAATTAACCTAGCTGTGATAGATGAGTTTGTTCAAAATTAGGTATTCAAACTGAAGAATATATGCATTAGATTCTTCATAAAACTGATTTCCTAAACTATTATGTTCAGTTGTTTTATTCCATAGATTCTTGAAGATGCAAGATATGCAAAGTTGCACTTTAGAAAGGTCCAAATTTGCCATAAGGCCTTAGAGCATAAATAAACCTTGTAGGTGGGTGTAGGGAGACAATAGTATGTTCTACATCAATTATGTAAATTGTAACCCAAAAAAATACTTTAGTTCATCACATACTGGGTAACATTTTCAGAAATATCTGTCTTGTAAAATCACATGAGCTCTCTCATTTATTTTTTTATTTTACTTTTCACTTCAATGTCTGTACCTGTCTTTATTTCCTTCTTTGCTGAGAAAAAATGAACCAAAATCTATATATAAATAAAAAAAAGAAATTAATATAGACTTAACAAAATTAAGCACAGTTTTTTAGAAGGCAATTTTTGAAAGACTGCCAAAAATAATGCAATTTGTGCTATCCTTGCACAATTAATGTGCATTGTGAGTTTATAGAACCTTCCACTTTTAAAAAGTAGATGACGTGCTAATTCTACTGATTTGAAGTCTAGAGGCTGCCCTGTTTAAACTATGTAAATTACCAACCTAAAGGAATTACTCAATCTTATTGTCATCACATCATTAATTCTCTACAGGTTAAACAAATTTGGATTCATATTTGCAATTTCCACATTGCATCAGCAGCTCCTTCAGCATATTATCTTAAGACAAATTAATTAAGACAAACTGGTATTTGACTGGTATATGCATTTTTGAGAAGAAAAATAGATTCTGATATTGCTACTGAGTTATAATATACTGCCAAAGATATTAATGTATATCTCAAATATTTCATTTTTAAGTCATTACTTTTAGGCTGAAGACATCTATGAATAATATAGATTACAAAACATCCAAAGCCATATGATTGCATCCAGAGTGTCTCCCAGACTTACATGTTCCCAGATTTTGCATACTTATTTAGAATTTTCTGACCATGTATCACCTAATATATAAAAACATGGACATGCACCATGTTTCTTACAATTCAATCTGGTTGTTTGAAATGCTGACCATGTGTATCACAAGGAAAATGTACACAGATGGGAATGAGAACTAAAATGTTGAAAGAAGAGAATGGTCTCTGTAAGATTGCAGTAAGAACTGGATCTTTTGGCTAAAAATCTAACAGTGTTTCTCCTCTCAGTTCACC
Organism: Aleadryas rufinucha; assembly: GCA_013397815.1. Classification (NCBI taxonomy): domain Eukaryota; kingdom Metazoa; phylum Chordata; class Aves; order Passeriformes; genus Aleadryas; species Aleadryas rufinucha. The sequence goes on from VZTH01006159.1 coordinate 412,972, forward strand.
CACAGCAGCTATGTGTCACTTTATTTATTCATATTCTCTTCACCTCCTTAGATCTATATTCCAAAGACTCTGGACACTGTTTAGATTAAAAAAAAAAAGATTACATTGTCTGTGCTAGTTCATTTTGACTAAATGGGATTGGAGAAAGCTGTAAGTTTTGACAGAGAAACAGTGACAAGCGATGCCAAGTGGGCTGAAGTCCACAATATTTTCAGCTAATAATGTGGTTGCCAGAAGAAGATACTGAAACAAAATTTAAGAGCACATGAACTTCAGGGCAGAAGGAACTATTTGGGTAGTAGTTGCTGGACAAGAGGAGAATGCCACAGCCTTTCCTCACTCTCTAATAATGCAGTGCAGCCCATAGATGAGCATCATTCAAATACAACACCCTGGAAGAGTGATGGACTGAAGGATGTGAATTTACCTCCTATTCTACTCGTGCTCTTCTTACAATGTGAATAAACGAATTGTATAATAAAGCTACTTGGATGACTTGTACCACACTGTGTTACCTATCTGTACTTTTTCCTGTCCTCTCTCTTGAAATACAAAGCATGCATTTTAATTTGTAAACTATCATTGAAAAAAAATTATACAGGACTGGTTTTTAATTTTTTTATATTTCTCAGGTACTCGGTTATCACCCATTCCATCTGCAACAGTGCCACTAAGATTTCATTTAAAATTTGATTTTATAGTAACATTTTCACAGATAAAAGACCATTCTAAATGTATAATAAATAACATTGGCTTTGCTAAACTGAGTTCATGAGAATATAATTTCTCAATATAATGAGAGGCTTTAGAGAAAATACATGACATTTCCAAAGAAAGGTCTTTTGCAGAAAGTATTTGTACTAGAGACACCTCTTTTGGGTACTGTAACCACAGCTGCTCTGGTTTAAGACATTGCAGTTTTGCTAACAAAAATTTTTGATCCGCATGTCAAGCAAAACAGCAATTCCACAGACAGAAACCAGTTCATTCCCTACATCCTTTCTGCCTACATATGACATTTTCCAGGATCTAAATGGAAGGAGAAAATATATCTTTTATGATATAGAGTAAAAATAAACTAAAAGAGATGTTTGGAATCCTCAGAAGTCCACTTAGTTCCTAGATGGATGTAAAAAAGTGCCTTGTTGAGTTAGATGCTACTTCTGAGATGAGAAAATGAAGCAATCTTGTAGTTATCTGAGGGAATCACCGAAACAAACCATAGCAGAAATTCCTAATGCTAGTCTGAAGTGCCAGAGTGTTCACTTCATCTTGGTAACATGACATTTTATAGTCATTTTTATCCTCTGTCACACACAATTCATAACATTTCACATTGTAAAAAGTAATTTAAAGGTGCAGCAGCAATTTCACACACAAAAATTCCACCTCCTTAACTGTAGGTCACTTTACATAGTTAAGCCCTCATTACAGACACATTGCCTTTGGCCATCGTAGATAACGAGGTTCATCCAGACACACTGATCCACTGAATAACAAATGGCAAAGTAAAACAACCAGAAACCTCTATGACTGTGTAGTCCCATAATATTAGATTGCCCCTTCCCTAGAAGGACTAAGGTTTAAATATATAAGTATAATTAAAACGGGAGATGATGTTGTCCCCTCACTTCCTTTCCTTTTGAATCCTATATTTGACTTTATATGGACTGCAAGTCTGGAGACAGAAAGACAAGTAATTTGGCAAGCTTTCTTCTGCTAAAATGAGGTGTATCATAAAATTTTATTCAGCCATTCATTCAAGGTGAGTATATGATGGACATTGGACAATACGAATGTAAATTTAAAAGCTTCAAATGTTGTAAGACAACTATTTGGTCAATTTATCACTTCAACCCTTTTAAAACCAGTTAAATCACATGTTCCAGTATGATGCACGTACGCTGTTTTGAGGTTTACATGCCATATAATCCTTCAAATATGCTTTGACTTGAACCAACAAAGATTCATTTAGGCAGCAAGTTTTATTTGTGCTTCCTTTAGGACTTGTTTCCATTCCAGATTTTTGAAAAATCCTAGACTGGAGTCTGATCTTAGTTATCATAGAGCAAATTTAGTAGCACCAGTGACACTACTCAAAAAAATATTTGTAACAAAGCTGTTAACCAGCTTATTTCAATTGTTGTTATGAAGTCAAGACCTTTAATTCAATTAACTCCTAAATAAGGGTTTGAGATTAAGATGAATCATTTGGAATCTAAATTTCGTCACTTATATGCCCAGAAAAGGATGTCAGTATTTGCAAGATCAGCATTCCCTTATAGTAACTCCCTGCATTTCCTTTCAAATTCTTACAGGACTGTAAAATGGAAACATTTCTTATTCATATTTTTGATTCAAAAATAGAACTTGTCCCAAGGCAATAAGAAAATTTTGTAAGTTCTTCAGATAAAGTTAAGATTCCATTGCACAAATAGACTAAATGTACAAATAATTTTTAGAAAGCTGTTCAAAAGCAATACATGCAATATTTTTCTGGAGTGTTGCCATTTTACTCCATGACAGACTTGAGGTACAACCAAAATGACAGCACAAGTATTTTACAAAATTTCTGATCTTTTGAGATTTTTTTGGCTCACAGAACAGTGCATATGATGCCATGGGTTTTTAAACAGAATTTTAACTGGATGAGGTATGGATTTCATATAATAAGTTAGCAACAACATATGTTTCTAGAAATCTCTTTAGATAGGTTTTCAGACACGTAACAGACATAGAAAGCTTATGACACTGTAAATACAATTGTTTTCACCAACCAGTTGCATATTTTGTGCAAAAATTTACCCAAACAGTTAAGCAAAACCCCCTATTTATTTCTGCTTCTACAGTTAGTTAATTTCACAATTGGTGAAATAAGAAATGTACCTATCTTAATTGGGAAGCTAATGTCAAAAGTGCAATCAAATTAAAAAGTAGAACGCAGGTGGAACATAAAAACTCTCTTCAACCGCTCACTGATCAAATAATTACTAGGCAAGTGCTGTTATTATCATTGTTGGGTGGGGTTTTTTAATAAAATAAAAGCCTGAAACTTCAGGTGATTATTAAATTCTTACCTCTATAAGCCCTGTAACAGAGATGAGACAGATGATGTATTTCTGATCCAACTTTTGTTACTCTTTAGGTTACAAATTTCTCTTAGTCTCTATAACTTTATAAATAGTGGGGGAGTAGTGTCTAAGATATTTTATATTTTCCCTGGGAAAGGACATGGTTTCAAAGAAATTAATCTATTGTGATTCAAATGGAAGAATATGTTTCAAAACACTCATATGAGAGAATTAATTAGGGAAACACAATAAATATCAAACCAGGTTGTCCTCCCATTGACTTAATTTCATAGGAGTACAATCCCATCATCTATTATAGAACTTTTCCCAATTTACCATTGTCATAAGAAGTGTGGTGAATACCAATAAAGTATTACAGTTCAGGCAGAATTATAATACCAAAAGAATGGGATGCTGAATGAAACTGAAAGGATTCACAAAAGCATCACCAATGGAGAGAAACACTGCTCTTACCACGTTCTCTGGAAATTCTCACTATCAAACACCATTGCAGTTAGGCGACAGGTGCATTCAAAAAAATTGCAGCAGCACTAGCTAGAAAAATTAGGCTTTAAATTTAATCCAAAAACAACTCTCTGTTTCCTTCTATGTAGTCATTGTTGATATCTATAAGCAGAAGAAAGATAATCATTCAAGAGTATAATTTTCCTATTAACTCATTTCTATAAGCATGATACAGTCAATAATAAATATATTGTATGGTCTATTCCTTATATAATAGCAGGCCTTAATGAACACAGAACATGGTCAAACACTGCTTTAGTTGACCTGAAATTGATGGAGGGGCTGAGTATAAAGAGAATTAGTCCAAGTAGTCCACCAAATTCATGACTGTGAGGAGGAAGTAAGTAGATTCCACAGTCTGTACCTGAGAAGCTTTACATCTGAAACCCACATAGTTTCGGATTAATCAAGCAAACTATGAACAGAGAAGTCCCTAGCTGTTTACTATTTAACAAAACTCTTTGTATTTTCTTGGAATAAAAACTGATTGAAAGTATATGTTATGGTTTAAGCCCAGCCAGAAGCCAAGCACCAAACAGCCACTCACCCAGTCCCCCACCAGTGGGACTGGGGAGAGAATTAGAAGGGTAAAGGTAGAAAACTCATGAGTTGAGATAAAGATGAAAAAAGACATGCACACAAGCAAAGTAAAACAAGGAAATTATTCACTGTTTCCAAAGGGCAGGCAGGTGCTCAGCCATCTTCAGGAGAGCAGGACCCCATCATGTACAAAAAGTGACTTGGGAAAACTTGGGAAGACAAACACCATCACTCCAAACATCCCCCATTTCCTCCTTCTTCCTCCTCCCCCCAGCGTTATATGTCTTTCCAACATAAGTAAATTTGTCAGGATAAGTCATTAATGAATTTTACCATATTGCTGCATATCCTCCTGTCCAGAATATAAACAAATGTGTTAAAATACAAAAGAACTGGACACTTGTTTGTGTTACATGTTCTGTACCAACTTCTTAGAACTAACTCTACAGAGACTATTTTTCTATACAGTTTCTATATGAATAAAAGAGCAAATAGGAAAATAATAGGAAAAGCTGTGAATAGCACAGTTATTTTATGTGCTTATTTATGTTTTCACTTTAAAAGCTACACAGGACAGGAAGCTTCATGGGCTTTGTTGTTACTTCTGAGCTGTTTATAAATAAAAGATGTACAACTCCAACTGGAGTAGAAATTAAAGTAAGGGCTATCATGAATGTCGCTGTGTGCTTTCTCATGGAATGTCTCGTATATTACAAGATCTCTACTCAGAACGTATTCCCCAAAAAACTAGTTAAAAAATGGTAAGGAAAACGTCAACAAATTAAAGGTGAAGAATTGCTGCTCTCTTTTCATGCAAAATCCCACTGTGAGATGTCTCTTTTATTCTGGCTTGTCTGTCTTAGTTTCCTAACATGCAAAACAAAGATAACATTAGCCTCCCCAGGTGCATGAGAGGAGAATATGGTGATAGATAGACAGTTAGTTAACATTCCTGAAACACTATCTATGTGTTAAAATATTCTAAGATAAATGGAAATAAATGGAAGAAGATGTTAATTGTCATAACACAAAAATGTCATAGTTTTTAACCCACAGCTGAATCTATTTGTTTACACTCTGTACTGTAGGATATACAGTGATGTTGCAACATTTGATACTGAGACCGCTCCTTTAAATTAGTGAAGTCCAGAGAAACCAAAAAATATTATGCAATTTTTCAGTACAATGCAGATTAGAATTGTGGAAGTCAAGTCACGCTGTGAAAATTTGCATGAGCCACACATATTTTTGACTTTTAAATTCACTCTGTCTACTCAGGCAAAAGTCTTGACATTGTCACTGCAAGTTAGCACACCAAAAACATTAATAGTGCTGAAATAGCTATAATAGAAATAGCATCAAAATGGTAAAGTGGGTGAAGAGGTGGACAGGAAATAATGGGAAATATTTTGTTGAAGAAATATTAATTACATTTTCCCAGATATTATTTTGATCCATTCTACATGCTCCATCTCAAAGTGAAATACTGCAGAAGCTTGGAGGACTGCAGGCAGATTTGGAAATATCTCCAGAGGTAGGTAAAAAACAACTTAAAATTTAAAGTAATTAGAAGAGGCATTATAGCTTGACTTGGTGCAGAGTCATATGGAAAGATTAAAGTCATCTAATGAATGTCAAAGAAAGCAGAGCCAGGCCAGCTCACCATCTTCATTCAGAAAACCAAGCTCAGTAAAGACGGAATGGAAAGAAACGTGAAACTTATAACTGTAAATATTTTATAAAATGCCATTATGAAAGGCAGAGTTTTTTGCAAATACTGGTCTCTTTGTCTCATTATGACCTCCTTTTCTCTCTCACTCTCTTTCAGAAAATTAAATGAAAAAAATATATTACCCATAGTGAATTTTTTTCTCCGTAAAATCTTCTGATGCTTTCTAGATAGGGAACATTCAGGCACCATTCTTAGAGGTGCACTGCTTACATCTCCATCCTAGCCCCACTTTTAAGGGGGACTGGATTGGGAGTGTATGCTGAGAGGGTCATAGTGAGCAAAGACCCACATTCACCCCAGGCTTAATTCCCATTGTCTTCCATATAGTTGTTCCCATGGAGTGATTACAGGCACTATCTGCCTGGGAATGCCTAAAATAAGACTGTGCAGAGCCACTATTTAAGTAAACATGAGACTTGTGGCCAAACTCCACAAGAGGCAGCAACTTGGCTCCCAGGGCGTCAGGAACCTCTGTAGGGAAGCACTGTTGATATCCGGTAGACAGGAGCAGCTATGACTAATGGCATTGTGGGAAAGATCAAAACCATGACAAATTGTGTGTAAGGGTTTTGTCATGTTTAGAAAATGTGTCACAAAATGAGAGGAAGTAAGGTTATGGGATCCTGGAAAAGGCTGTATTTCTGTAAAAAGCAACAGGAGTGAGTCCAAGGTAAACAATCATCCAAATGAAAGGAAATAGATTGCAGCCCCATGGTTTGATATTTAGAGGTTTGGAGGGAATTTTAAAAAGTAAAAAACTGTTGTTTTAAAATATACTTAATTTTTTTCTCCTCAATGCAAGAGGAATGTATAGTGCTTGAAAAAAATCTGGTAATGATATATGGGAAGCCTGCATACTGTACATACTGTTGCTAGGAATGGAATAAGTAAATGGACCAAGGCTTTCACACAGGCCCCATAGTGACCCACAGCATTGTCAAAAGACATACAGAGCCAGAACAGGCAAGCAAAACCTCTAACAGGCAGTGCAGAGCAAGAGCAGCTCACATCACAAGATCAGCAGCCCAGCAGAACAGGTGACAGTACTGGGGCAGCATCTGGCAAACACAACCTAGAACTGAGATACCGCTGCAGGAGGTGTCTGACACCTTCCTTCCAAAATACAAGGATACCAAAAGGGATAAACGCCATGTGGGAGTAAGGGGGTATGTGCTGTCTGTGCTGAGAGATAAAGTGTTCTTTTCTTTTCACAGAGCAGAGGAGGTAAGGGTTTTGAATACCAGTGCTGTGGAGGGTGATCTAGAGCAGATGTAACCAAACCTCTCCTGGCTGGATTTGAAGGTCCCCAGCAGGCCTTCTCTTCTTCCAGTTCAAGGGCTTCCATTCCCAGGCAAGCTGCATGGAATAGAGCTCTTTCCATGCTGATCTATGAGCAAACTTGGGAACTTGGCCACTTTGAGGCATACGGCTGTCCACTCATTTTGCCTCTGTGTCAGAGATCTACAGTAAGGGAATTTGCTAGGGATGCCATAATCTGGCAGTCAAAGAATGGACATTTTTTTAGCTACCAGGACCAATGCCATTTTTACAGAGTGGTAACTTTACTAATCAGCTCCAAGTGAAGCCATTGAGCCACTTCTGTGAGTTACTGATACTTATTTTAAAGAGCTATTTTAAAAACCTCACACTTTAGCACAACTGAAGAATACAGAAATTTAAATTACAAAAAGGGAAAAGACTGCAGTAAAATGGAAAGAAAGAAAGAAAATAGTGCCATTAACCTGAACATGAAGAGAGAATTTTGCCCCAGAGGAACTGCTGGAAGAAATTGAGAATCAAAGGTGATTATTCCTTCCTTCCTCTATTTCTCTGTTTAAGGCCTTTAAGAAGGAAAAGCTTTTGTCTTTAAGGCCAACACTCTCACATTTGACAATGCTGACACTAAGGGATATACAGATAACTCAAGGGAGAAACATGCTCTGGGGTAAAGAAGAAATATTTTTTGGTTTATTGTGAGCTTCTTCTCAGCTCTAATTCACTTCCAGATTTATACTTCACTCCCCACCAAAACCAAATTAAATAAAAGAAGCACATTACTGGCACTAAATTAATGACTTAAGATTGCTTTTGATAATAGAGGCTAAATACTCACCTGAGTTAAATGAAGACAAGAGATCTTTCTCAGATATCCTAGTACACTTTCAGAATACTTATATATAGAATATCAATAATTATTTTAAAAATAGTACTTTAACCTAAAAAAGAGTCCAATTTACCGAAGCAGTCAATATAATTTCATACAGTTCATAGTCAAATAAATTTCTACTGTCAATTAACTAAATCATTATTGGCATTATTATTAAATTATATTATTATCATTGAAATTATGCAGTTGCAAGCACTAACTTGTAGAGTTCTGCTCCCATCTTCTATACAGTATTACTATTTGAGTGAAACAGGAATATTCATTCATTTGAAAGATAAACATTTAGAGCACAAAATGGAACAATTCTGACTTAAATTGCATTTAAATGTGAAGAACAGATAATATAGGACACATCCTCCATGTTTGGGAAACAGAAAATATTACCATTATTTTCTTCTATTCTTTTGCCTGTGCTTATAGTATTACAACTCTTTTAGCAATCATTTCAGTACTCCTCTCTCTAAATTTTTCACATAAAAAATGAAAATAAGGAGCTTGCACTTTAAATGTCTTGGCAATATGCTTGTCAGCTCAAAAGAAAGATCTAAGTGAACGGTTTCCTTTGATATCTGTCTCTCATGGTATTGTGTCACATCTAGCACTGTGAAAAATAGAGTAAATACAAGTTTCATGTTAAAGAAAAAAAAAGAAACAAATGAAGGTTTCTGGTACAGAATAGAAGAAAAGATGACATTTTTACCTAGTATTTTGGGGGGGGAAATGAATTATTAGATTCCAAATTGACTTCCATTGAAAAATCCATTCTTTCTGGTAAGGAAAGGTTTTTGGTAGATGTTTTTTTGGGTTTTTTTTTGGGACAGTAAAAAGGTTTTAGGATGACTGAAACTGAAATCTGTATGTCAGCAATCATATTTTTGGGGAAGCAACCTGCAATGGCATTTTTTCACTCAAGTGAAAGTGATTTAGGTTGATTTAATCTGAGTAGAAACATTGCTCTAACACTTAACTTCTTAGTGTTGCTGGAGTTTGGGATTAAACATCTTGTACTGAATCACTTTCTTCCTTATTAAAAAGCTCCTCTCATTAAAAAGCAAAACAAAACAACCCCCCCCCCCCAAAAACAAAACAAAACAAAACAAAACAAAAAACACAAAAAACCCCCAATTCTAGTTTATTTAGAAATACAGAAAATTCTTGAGATTTCAGGAATTACTCCAGGGTTAAGGTTGCATCTATGTTTCTGTTATTACCATACCTTATTGCCTACTTCATTATTTTTTTTGCTAAAGAATTCATCTGAAGAGGAGTAACATAATTTCCTCACCTCATTCACTTTCATAATCACAATCCTGTCAAACAATTAACTTCCAAATTAGATCTTAATAATGCAACTATTTTTGAATTACCATACAGGCTAGCAGTCGTTCTGTCCAGTCTAGAACCTCTGAAGGAAAACATTACCAGATACTTAAGGAAAACCCAATAAAAATGCAGATATAAAATAATATTCCACGATTGATCTACATTCGTAAAGATTACAGAATTAGAGAAGAGAGCAAAAGAAAACTGTTAATTGCAAATTAGCCTTCTTTCATGAAAAGTCTTTCTATAAACTTTTGTATACAATCCCATCAAAAAAACTTGAACTATTGACACAAAAGCATGGATCATTTAAAAAAAACAGAAAGTACTTTATGACCTGAAAAAAGACAGTCTGTCTGATGACAGTGCCACTCATAATAGATGATAAAGCTAAACTTATTGAAAGTTTACACAGATAAATAAAGCTGATTCAATTTCTGATTTTCCAGTGGTAAGCTTATGACCAAAAACAAAAAAAAAGAGGAGACAGAATAAAAAATTCATGGACACAAAAATCTGAATCTGTCTAAGAATCCAATTAAGTGCATTGATATTTGTAAACAAAACAACCCCCCAAAAAACACCACAATTTCTTTTCTCTGCTGAAAACTATTAATTTGGAACATTCACTGCTATGAACAGGATAAACAGGATTTGTTTCCTAATTCTTAGTCAACACAGATTTGGCACGTGAACATGACAAGTAGTGTGGTGGAGGAACAATATGAGTAAAATATACTTTTCTGCTGCTGTGAGTCACTGGGGATTGCTCAAAGAAAAGCCAATTTCTTGATGGAAAACATGGTTATTAGGGCAGAATCTAAAGATATCACTGAACTGTACATATACTTGCTAATGCAGAGAATATATGTCCCAGCCTACATATATGCATCAGGTAAATTAAGAATGAATATTTATCAACACAAATAGCACTGTAGGCAAGAGTGATGTGAAATATTTGTCTGCTGTCTGCCTTCGTTGTCTTCATCATTTAAGCATTTGAGTCACTTTCAGTTAAAGACCTGAAGAGATAAATTATAAGCAATGGGACCGGTTTTATTTCCTTTTTGGCCGTAATTGCTTTTAACACATTGTTCAGAGCTAAAACTGATCAGAAAGCTCCTTTTACACCATCATTCTTTACCATGCATTGAAACTTTGAGATAGAGATCACAAGGTCATGAAGTCATAATCTGGAAAACATTGGAAATAACACCCACACAATTCAAAATCATGCCAGCTTTTCAGAAACATGAGCTTTTCTCATATAGAAGATTTTTATTTTGAAAGTTGAATGCTTTGCAAACTTGTTTAATGAAGATGTGCGACTTTTTATATAAAATCTTTCTAAAAGTTTATAATTACTTTTGAAGTGGTAAATGAACTGATTGAGTACCATGAAATACATAACTTTGATTATCTGAAATATTTGATCATTGCTTTGTGTGGAAAGAGTTGAATAGAAAAATCCATCAAAAATTGCAAGTTACAATTTTGATGGATAGGCGTCCTGGAAACAAACGCCCAATCCAAAATCCCACCACATCCTTGGCAGGCCTTACTTGGAATGCTGGTATGCTATGTATGCAAATGGAAGAAAATATTTGATTAGATTCGTAGTATCATCTCTGATATTACAAAAAAAAAAGCAAATGAAGGGTGAAGGTAGGAATTTTACTTTCATTAATCATAATGTAACAAACAGCAGTCTCCCTTTTGAAGAGCAAGAGAGAGGGAGATGGGAAATGAGCAGTTAGTAACTCTTAGTGACCCACCTTCAGCCATTATATTATTACATCTTATTTGTTCTGAACCATTCCTCACACCAACATAAAATTCTCTGGAGCAGATAGTAATTTTTCCAGTAATACAGGAGTTCAAAACAGATGGGATTGCAAGGCTGCATTCTCAGTCTGTGCAGTACAGCACCACATTGTGTTGTGGTAGAAGTCAAGCTGGAAACCAAACTGAAACATCTGGAAAGAGCTCAGGGAAATGGCTTGGATACAGAGACCAAACAAGGTAGTAGGTGACCTAGGAAACAGAGCAACCACTCAAAACTATGTGTAAGAATTTTTACCCCTCTCCAACAGTTTGCAAAGAATTTTTGGACCCTCTAGTAGAACAGATGCCAGTAAAGTATGTAATTAATTCCAGTTAATGAAATGAAGCATACCTTCATAAATAAGTTTAGATAATGTAACCTATTCACATGAAATCCTGTAGTTTCAAAGTTAAAAGGTAAGACTGATTACTCAATGCTCATATTTTCATGAAATTCAAATGAACAATAGAATTCAAGAACAAATTAATAGAATTTATCAAGCATTTTTTGCTTGATATCCTTAATTCCAGGCTATTAAGACAACCTGAGATTCAAGATAGGAACTTGAATTTCCCAGTCAAAGCGAGGCAAAACCCAAGAATCAGTTTCTTCACATAATTTACAGTATTACCTAGATCAAATAATGTAATATGAGGCATCAACTACTCTTTATCACATGGGGGATACACGGGACAAAACAGAAAATGAAATTACTGACTGGCATCTCCTCCTTTTCCAGCAAGACCCTTCAAGATTTCTGTATATTTTTTGACTCCTGAAATTCTCACATTTTCCTGAACAGTGAGCTACAGAACGGGACCAAGGCAATGCCAGTAATCTCATTAAATCCTCCTTTACCCAAGTCATGACAGATCAGCACAATATCTAAACCACTTTAATTCTCCCTACTGAGATTCTGATAATAGAAAAGTATGCTCATCTGCAAATTTGCTATACAGATGAAGACACACTGTAATTGACCGTGTGACCTCTGAAAAATTATGCTATTTCCACCTCTTACTTGTGACCCTCCAAAGTATCTATAATTCTACACAGCTGTGTCAGCATAAAATGCATGAAACTGTATTTTAAAACTGTGACAACTTCCAGCCTTTCTCATGTGCTTTATAGAATATTTTTTAAATGAGAATGTACTTATGTAAAGACATACTTATAGACTCAAGCTTTTGCATGCACACATACAAAAGTACATGCACACCCCCATAAAACATTCTAAACTACTTTCCTGGGAAAAAGAAAGCTATTTTCTGGCAAAGTAATTTTCCTGGGAAAGTGAATTTGTCCCAATAAGAATGATTGCACCTGAGATGTGCCAATCACTGGAAAACTCAAAGTGCTTGGAGGTAGTTCAGGAATTGATCTGAAGAAAATAGAAACATAGGTCTTTTTTTCCTAGACAACAGCCAATTATTCAGGTTCATTATCCATTTAACACTAATGCCCAAAGCAAGTTGTGAAACTGTTGGCCAGTGCTGTTCTGGAAAGCTGTTAGAAAGTGAAAAAAAGCAAGAATATAAAGAACTTTTATCTTAAAAAACCAAAACCACAACCAAAAAAAACCCCAAAAAACCCAACCAAGAAAAATCTTCAGGAAATGACAAAAAAACCATCTTACTCTATCTAAATAAAGAATAGAATAAATAGTATCAGTGAAGTCTGTAGATTCAGAAATCTATTACTGCTTTGCTGCATCCCTGGTGAAAATCTCGTTCAAGGATTTTCACTGATCACTTGATTCTCATAGCAGTTGAGGGGAAAATACATTTTTGACAGACATTTTCATGACCTGCCTAGAAGATACCAGTGCCCATCAGACTAATTCTCAGGTCAGAAACTTAATGCAGAACTGCTTGGTGCTGGACAATATTTTTTTCTGGGCTTGAAGTGGTTTTGTGGGGCAAAGGATGACCTTATGCTAAAAAAGGAAAATTACTAATATAGCAAGTATTTATGCAATAAGATCAGAATGACTCACAGAAAACAGGCTCAGCTACCAATCTCGGATAGTGTCTTATATTTACCTTACCAAATAGTAATAATACCCATTGAGATTATCATGACAAATTAAATAAAGGCATTCAACACTTTACTGGATAACAGAAGAGCCCTGAGTGAGCATATATACCATGGTGTGGCTCTGATTTAAAAAAAAAAAATTTTTCAAAAACCTTCTTGCATCTTTTTACATTTGCTTAAAATTTGGGTCTGAATATCTTTCTTAAACTGAACTATTAAATGTATTGAACTAAATAGATAGAATTTAATCCCAAAGAAGCTGTCATCATTCATAGAATTCATCACACTCCTAAAAATACAGTTGTGTAGAAGCACTGTGCAGTTCAATCAGAAACAACCTACTCACTGTGTTGTAAGAAAATAGGTGTACTCTCTTTAAATGTAGCAATAAGAAGAGCAGACAGTACACAGGAAATGGAGAAAAATAATAAAAGGAAAAAAACTGTCCCACTACACACAAAAAAAGCAAGAAAAGGAAAGGGCCTATAGCACCCTAGAGGAGCATTTGGTACAGACAAAACAGTATGTCTTCTGTTCAACAATTACTATATTCCCATTAATAGCTCAAGCATAACTCTGCAATGGATACACCCTCAAACCTATTAAAACCATTTTCATAGCTATCGGCTACAAGAGCCGTGGAAGACAGATTCTTTATAACTGGAAACTATAAATGTATTGAAAAAAAAAACAAATTAGACTTGACTTCCATCCCTATTTTTTCCTGAAAAATTCGACATATACTCTGATAATAAAGATAAATGACTCATGACTTCCTGTACATTTTAATATTTTCAAGAATGTAGGAACTAAAATTCTGTATGTTCTTTAATCATATATTTCAAAGTAATGCAAAAATGAAGTACACTTTTATACATGTTTTCCTTGTAAGAAATTCTTAGCCTCTCTCCAAGGGCACACCTGGATGTGACTATGGAATGTGTGAACACTGATATTTACTGGATATTTTGTGTGTCGAAACTGTTGAGCATTTCCTCCCGAAGATCAACCCAGCCCAAATATTGAAGCTTAGGAAACCTGAAAAATTCTGAATCCAAGTCTTTGAATTTCTTAAGATTACAAAACATTTTTTATGCCATGTGAAGGCTCTTTATGTGCATCCCTCTAGATCAGAGCAGCAATGACCTTTTCATTATAATTTTAAGTTATACTTTCAAAACTGATATGATCACTTCATTTCAAGATTGTCCTCATTTATCTGGGGAGTGTATGGGGGAGTGTTTTCCACTCCAGAACTCCCTTACATAAGGAGAGATTAACCACAATCCGGAAAAGATCACAACCATCTACATTCTGAAATCATTAAGCTGTTTCATCACGAATTTCAAGATCTGTAACTAATGATTATTTATTATACTGTGCAGAAGAATGTTTGCCAGAATTTCAAATTGCAATGAATAAAGCCCTAAAGGTCACAAGTTTAATGATGTTTGCCTACGCAGCTCGCTTTTCATCATGAGCTTGAAAGTGCCAAATAGTTTTCTGATGAATAGGAAGCCAGGCAAAAACAGCTGAACAGGGATAAAAAACCCCAAAAGATGACAAACAAACCAAAAGCCTTAGACATGATCAGAGCTGACTGAGAATGAGATTCAAGAGCTACTGAAACATGAGTTAATAAAAGCAACAGGACTAATGCACTTTGTGATGTACACAGGCTGAAACTGAGACCAGAGTGGGAGGAAGGGAATTAACTGAGCTCAAATGCAAGACTCTTCACTTTCCCTTTGGGAAAAATATAATTTGAAACATTAGAATAGGAGGAGAGATGAAGAGAGGAAAGCAGTAGGGAAAAGCAATTTTGCCAAAAGAATAACAAGTATGTTCCTTCTCAATAAGGATCAAGACTAACAAAATAAAAAAAAAATCTTTCCAGTTCAGTTTAGTGCCAAGACAGTGCATAAAGACAACATTTGAATTATGAATAATGTGTGAATAACATCAATAGCATGAAAGTGAATTTTCTTGTCTTTTCAAAAAGCCCTCAAGAGACACTACACAAACTTCTGCAATATTGCCCCAAATGGCAACGTGACTTGTGGACTCAGCAAATGTGCACAGCTTGACCAGGCATATGATACTTCTGGAAAAAGCAGTCAAAAGAACAGAGAAAATGGAAAGAGATATACACATCCAAACAGACGGGCAACCTGTATGGACATCAAGCAGCCCAATACTTGCAACATAAACAATGAAAAAGTAAGAAACTTCCAGTTCAAAGCATCTTTAGTATAGCACCACATTTCTTTTAAAATTTTCGATTAAAAAACCGTTTATGTCTACTACCATGATTACAATCATATCACATCAAATTAGCAATCAGTCATTACAAGAGCCTAAAATCAGAATAACTGTCAGTAACTTTTTTTTTCAAGATGAAAGAAAGTGATTTAATTCTGTCTAGTCAGGTAAAGTTGAGTGTTCTGAGATTATAACTACTTGGACCTCTTAATTAAAATTTCCAAATTAAAGTGAATCTTTAAATAAAAATGTGGAAATAAGGAGTACACATCTACTAATCAAAGAATCCCAGAATCACGGAATGGTTAAGGTTGGAAGGGTCTTCTGGAGATCATCTGGTCCAACTCCTCTGACAAGGCAGGGTCACTTAAATGACAGATCTGGGGCAGAGCTGCCCAAACCATGTGCAAGACCAGAAGCATAAGGAGTGCTCACAGCACCTCCAGGGCTGGACACTCACTTTAGCTTGTGAGTAGAATTGGAGAATACCATTTGCAGCTGGTGAAGCACTGGGCTGGACCAGAGCCAGAGATATTAGGCACTCTTCAGGGCTCTCTTGATATATAGTCTTGAGCAATGGATTTGATTCCCCTATGAATTTCATTCCCTGTTTATGCTGCCTCAAGCACACAGACTAAACTCTTCCAGTACCACTGGTTTATTCTGTATGGTGACAGTGTCACATGAGCACAGTCTTGGTTAAAAAGTTACAATTCAGAATTAACAATTCTGAATACAGGACACATTCTGAGCATAAACATGCAATATCTAGAGGACAGTGTGTAGAGGAGGTCAGGGACCTCCTGAATTCAGGCTTAGAGGAAGAAAAAGGACAAAGGATTCAGAAAAGAAAGGCAGACCCTTAGCAGTAACATCTTGCCTTTGAGTGCTTACATGTATGGCCCCCAGGGAATTTGAAGCAGTATGCTTTACCTCCACTTTGGGAAATGAAAATACAAACCAGCACACAATGCTTGAAAAATTTCCAATGTCTGTTTGAAATGGTTTCCACAATATTAATAAATAACACTCTTTCCTTGTTTCTTTTGATTCCAGGTTCTTTTTATTCCCCTTAAAACAAATCAAGAATTTGATTATTTAAGAAAATTACAACAGCAATTTTATGCAGTTCCCTTCCATCTCCAGTGAAGCATACCATGTCCAAGATTAACACAGCATTGTGTACAATAGAACATTACAAAAATTATGTATCTTTTTTCCCTTACTAAGACTGCTGCCACCAATAGCAGCCTTGAATCTGCCAATTGTAATTATAACTCTAGGATTTTATTGTCAAATACATTCCCCAGATAAATTGTTCTTGCCTTTTCAATGATTCTGACTGATGGGCCAAGCATGGAGCCATCTCTTGTAAAAGCTGGAACGTATGGGGTAATGCAGATTCTCTCCCCTTTTTACAGGCTATACAAAGCCTCTTTGCAAACATATTTTTATTTTTAGTGCTTGTTTCTTATCTGTACAGCTTATTTTACATGAATCTGCACTGCTTTGCAGCAAATCAGATTCAAGTATATCATTTGTGAGCTACATACAAAGGCAGCAGTAAGAGCATTAATCTGTTCTTTTCAGCACACTAGGTCTCAAGAAGTTCCTACAATCTAGCATTAACAAGCTATTTATTTCATTTACCTACTTAATGACTGAAGAAAAAAATTGAAAATGATGATTGCTTGTTTGTTAATGAAAGGGTGCTGTGGTTAACCACCGGAAAAACTATTAAGCATTGTAAAATTGTCCTTGGAATTTGACACTTCTAATATCTTGTCTGATGTGCCATACTAGCAATGCAATAGAAATAGAAAGATCAATAAAGGTTTCATCTAACTCCCAATTAGATAATTTCACGGATTTGGGGAAGAAAATAAAAGTTAACTTGAAAAGACAGAAATCTAAATATTACAATATTTTAGATTATTGAACAGTGAAAGGTGACATGAATTTAATTTTGTTATTTTATGATCACAATTTAGCTGCCTTATAAAAGTTTGGATCTATGTGTTTTTTGCATGTATTGCCTCTGTTTTTGTCCACCTAGGAAACTTGCAGATCCTTGAAGATCTTTGCTAGATTAACAATTATCTTCATAAAAATGGAAAACAAAAGAAAGATTTTGTTAGGTTACACCATGTGGTGATAGAGAGCTAGGCCCTGAAGGCCAGAGAGAGAGCCTCTTTCCTGGGCTCAGAGGTGACCCTGGGACTGTATCCAGGTCACTGGGGATGGGCAGAGAGAGGATTGTGGCTTGTGGACAGGGTTGGACCTGTGAGAGGTGATGGTTGTAGTTTGTGGCCTTATAGGGTATTGTTTTCCTGTTACCACAATAGGCAATGTCTGTGCACTACCCCAGGTGATTGGGGGACACTGTGGTGAACATCTTTCCTGTTTACATGATGCTATATCCTGTTGTGTGTGGGTATTTAGGGAATTCTAGCTGCGTAATAAACAACTTTGCACCTCCACCTTGTGCGGAGTTCTTGCCCATGCGTGATTACTGCAGATTTTTTGATAGATTTTGATATTTTCCTTGCTCTTTGTATTGGGAGCCTTGCAGAAGACACTGTATTGAGGAGCTGCTGACCCTGAGGAGTCCTGTCTCCTCTACTCATACTCTGGGCTGGAGCAGGCTGTATGCAGCATGAGTAGCCACTGCAGGGGAACCTGCTGGCATGCCCAACGTGAACCTGTGCTGCAACAGTAGGTGGTTGGGCAGAGGGAACATCCCAGCCTGTCAGGAAACTGATAACTGAGCAGTTTCCCAGTATAGCTTGTAATTTTTCATGTGCTTGGGAACAGAAGTCTATGCAGATCAAGGGGTGCTGTGAAGTGCTTCTGACTGGGAGCCTGCTGTACCTCAAGGAGTCGATGATCCACATCACAGTTGACCTGAGACCTCTGCTGTGCTGGGCCACCTGTCCAGAGTGGCTTCAGGATGTGTGGTGTTTCCAAACACCTTGGCTGCAGGACAGACTCAGCCAGATCATCATGACAGAAGAGCCTGCAGACAGCTCCCCCTTGGTGCTGCAATTACACCACCTGTATGACCTCACTTTTAACTAGAAGTGCAGTGAGAAGCCTTCATGAGAACATCCTCGATGAATAGTTTGCTTGTAAGAAGTTTATAGCTCAAAGGACCTGAAGGGAGGAATCTCTCTCCTTGGACAGGATCTCTGCAGACTGACATGGATATCAATCTGTGGTCTCTCCGATAATGCATGAACAGGAGGTTCACAGCATTTGAAGGAACGCCAGGTTTATTCCAATAGTCTTCTTGAGAGGGCAGACTAACAAAAAGAAAATAACTTAGGCCTATGTTATTAAAAAGGTTATTTTGTCAAGCTGTTTGTTGTTGGCCCATCTCTCTCACTGCACCTCAGCGTCTGAAGCTTAGAACTTTGATATAATGTCTTTTGCNTTTATAGCTCAAAGGACCTGAAGGGAGGAATCTCTCTCCTTGGACAGGATCTCTGCAGACTGACATGGATATCAATCTGTGGTCTCTCCGATAATGCATGAACAGGAGGTTCACAGCATTTGAAGGAACGCCAGGTTTATTCCAATAGTCTTCTTGAGAGGGCAGACTAACAAAAAGAAAATAACTTAGGCCTATGTTATTAAAAAGGTTATTTTGTCAAGCTGTTTGTTGTTGGCCCATCTCTCTCACTGCACCTCAGCATCTGAAGCTTAGAACTTTGATATAATGTCTTTTGCAAGGCTCCCAGTAAAAAGAAAAAGAAAAATCTCAAAATCTAAAAAAATTTATAAGAACAGTGCCAGCGGATCACTGCAGGTAGATTACATTCCTGACTATGGATGTCACTATATTCCCCCCTGATTTCATCCTGTCCAAAAATCTTGGCTAACTTTTGACTACTCAACTCTCAACTGGTGAACTCTGCAATCAGCATTAGAAGCTTAGTCCTGCAAAGAACAAGGGCGGAAGCTATAATATAAACTTAGTGTCACAGCAATCTGGAATATCTGACATTGAGGTTTTGGGGACCAAAGTGGGACCCCCATGTAAGAATTAGGATTTTAAATAAGTCAGAATAGTACCAACACAGGTAGGTGGCCATTTGTAACCTAATTTAGCTGCAGGAAACTCTCAGGAAAGTGAGAGCTCTTGAGAGACATCCCTCTCCTAGGCTTGGTCTGCATGTTTTGCAATTCCTACAGACATGTCACTATGTAAAAGCATCAGCTGAACTTGCTGTTTTGCAGGTAGACAGGCCTAGGGCCTGTCTTTCTGCACAGCAGAGAATTCATTTCTTCCTTTCCAGATAAAGCCATAGGAGGGTGGAGAATAAGTGAACAAATAGATTTTGCCCAAAATCCTGGGTTTGTGCATGAAATTGGAGCTGAATTGCTGGACAGCCTCAGGATTAAGATGCTGCAGAGATAGAAAACTTTCATGATAAATATGACTAGGGATGTAAGAAAGCTCTCAGGTTGCCAGTATTTGGCACAATTTTGAACATTCAAATTCTGGACTTAATAAAATGAAAACATCTAACACTCAGTTTAAGAACCCAACTCCTGTCACAGATTTAAACATAAACATATAGAAAGAAAAGACCAGATGTTCTGAAAGTACTTTAGTAGTTTACCTGTAAATATCAAGGTATCCCTGTGTGGATGACAGATCCTGAGAAGCTCTTGTTCTCTCATCTTTTATGTGTTGATTAGACTAAAAATAGGAATCTTATGAAGTCTGCATGCACAGTTTCCCATAAGCAGACGGTAAGATCTGTGATTATACTCACTGATTTTTCTGAGGAAGCTGACATACTAAAAACCGCAAAACTAATTCATGGCAATAGATATTACAATTTACAGATGAAACATCAATATAACTTGGAATACAGGCATATTTTTGGAGTTTATGAAGTTTAAACACTGCCAATCCACTGAATGGGTTTATGTTCTCTGTAAGCACTTCATTTCATGGCTCTCAATTTTTACAGGGTACTCTGGAAAAAATATCAGTACTTATATCTCAGGAACCTCATGGATAGTATGCAAGAGATGAAGATGTAACCATAAAATTACTTTTGACACTATCCATGCTGTCACCCTGGCCTCTCTATTAGGGTTTGTTAGGGGTTCTTTTCCACCTTTGAGGTATGAGCACATTTTTACAAGGTGTGCAAAAATAAGCAGACATCAAATCTTCCCCTTGCATTGCTTAAGTAACACTCAAGCCCTTGAAAAAGAACTGAAGATTCTTTTATGGAAGATGCTACAGAAGTGAAAAGCAATTCTTGAAGTGATGGAAACTTAATTTAGCAACTTTTGAAGCTCATTACAATTTCAAATCCAGAAACCCTTGTAAACGAGCATTCATTATTTTTGAAATATTTGCATTACATACATCAAATTTATTCTGGTGTAAGACTAGCTTTTAGAAGAAAGAACATCTCCATTTATTGTTGGAAAAAAATTAAGATTTTGTTTTATTTGTTTTATTTATTTCAGATAAAAGTTGTTTTCTAGACAGTTACATAGTTCCGCAAACATTTCAGCCTATATGCCTTTGCTCATATGAATAGTGTCAGTACTGATTTTATTACCAAAAGAAACAAAAGACTGTGGGAACAGAAAAAATCCCTGGGTGACCATGGAAAAAGAGGGACTGAACAGAAGAAGGTTTAGGTCTTCCGCAAAGTCTTTCCTTAGTAGAATAGTCAGACATAAATATAGATAGGACTGAAAATTTTAATTCAATATATAATATTGAATTATATTCTGGTCTCCACCTAGATTAGGATTTTCATCAATCTTTATAGATATAAACAAAAAAATAACATATAATGGTCAAGTTCCCAGTCAGTTATAACAAAATACTAAACTTGAATTAAAACATACACTGTAGAGAAATCAGATACACGTAGAACACATGATATAATAGAACAACAATGTAATATAAAATAGTACCTAAATAATTTAATGAGTGTAATGTTCCTTTGATGAAATAAACAGATTAACCAATAAGCACATTTCTAGTCTCCAGCCAAACCAATTCAAAATATGAAACATTATTTTCATTCTTTGCTGTTCTTCTGTATAAGCTTCCTTTACAAAATGGGCCTAGCATTCATTCCTTGCCCAAACTAAAACAAGAGTGCATTTGAATTATGGATGGCAGAAGGAAGAGTGCGTGATATCCAGAACTGTAACTCAGGAAAGTCCCTTTTTTAACAATTCTTTATGATTTATTTTATCAATTGCACATATTGATTGCAAAGCATCTCTTAAGCATATGTATGACAGTACTAGGTATCATTCTATTGGTCTCAAATCACTTTGTTAGAATTGCATCAGAAAATTCTATTACTTGTTATAACATTTATTGTAACCAATCTGTCTTAACCGTACTCGTTATTACAAACAAAAAGTAATTGTAGCTTATGACTCTACATTAACAGATATGTCCCACCTGTAATTTAATTTCTGAACAAGGTCAGTATAACCTTTCACATTTAGTTTCTGAATTGTAAACAATGCAATTTTTTTATGCTACGCCAGCTGCCTGAGTTTTCACTGCTTACATTTCTGCACAGTTAAGACACTTGAACATAATCAGCCCTTCCTTATTCTGAGTTTTAATGGATCCTAGAGCTTTAAAATAGCCTTCTAAAGAGTACTAATATTTCACCACGCATTTGCATCAGTGCCAGAACTACAGGCTACAGTACATTTGGAACTAGTAAGAGAGTCCCTCCTCAAAAAAACTTCATTGTGGGAGATGAAATATTAAGATAAAACAACAGCAGTGGAGCTGATAAGGGGTGCAGCTCCATGAATTGCATTTATCTTGGGGGCTTAAAGGAGACCCACAATCTACAGCTGAGTGTATTGAACAACAAAAGATCAAAGAAATAGTGGCTTTTTAAATGGGGCTTTGATATTGTGACAGAACTCATGGTGATAAAGTCAGGAAAGTCACAGGCAGAGTATGTGAGGTGATGAATAGCAAGAATGAGTCGTTGGGGACAACATGATGAAGTCCAGCTAAAGATCGCAAGAGGAAGGATGCGGTGTAACAGGCTGAAGTAACAGAAGAGAAGTGAAACACCAGTAACAGTCTTTCAAAGACGCCATAATCTCTTCTCAGTTAAAATTATCTTCATTAAGTATAAAGAAAAAGCTTGAAAAAATGTGTCAAAACAGGGATCCTTTTTTTAATATGCTAGTAATAATTCTGTTAATTGCTTACCTTAAAAAGTGAGAATAGTACCAGTATGACAATTTTGAAAACAGGACATCGCTGGAGTGAAAAAGAAAAAGGTGACTTAGAAAAAGCCAGTCCCATTTAACTACTGAAGTCTGAAAAAATACTTTCCTGAAGACTCAGTGCTTTGTGCCACTACAGATCTCCACTCCTTCATTTTGGAGACACTCTACTTTTACCCAAGAAGTTTTTCAAAAGCCAGGGAGTAGTATCAATGCTTCTAAATGCACAAACAAGAAAACTATTAAAAGTGGTTTCGAAGGGAAGAAACTATGCAATCCCTTCAAAGAGAAGAGACTTTGTCAGCTGTACACTTCAGAGACTTTCATCATGCTAACAGTGCCTTAATCACACGTTTGGATTCAGGTATCTTGCTGAAATGCCTTAACCTTAGGCAAGAAAAGTAACAAGGATTGCCCATTTCTACCCTTTTACAGGTGCATGTAGAATTTCAATAGTTGTGGAAGGAAAATTTTTCTGAGAGGAATCTGGCTAAACTACTCTAAAGAGGCTTTCATTTTTAACAGCAGTTTACAGTGTATATCAAATTAGATATATTCAAGTAACACTTTTATCTGCCTTTATTTCTTAAGTAATATAATAATACAACATCCTGTCTAAAGTCAGAAAGGGAATAATTCCTTCTACAGAACCACAGAGAAAACTGATTTTTCCTTCACAGATTTCAGAAAAATTTGAAAATGAAAGTTCATGACAATAAGAATATTATTCTGGTTCTGAGCAAGATACTAGTTTACAAATAAAAATTGAGGGAAAAAATAAACAACTGCAAATACTGCAATATCATGATAAAAAAGAATTTCCATAAAATCCTGTCACAGCTATAGCAAAGACTGGAAAACAGTGAAAGTAACAGACTTTTTTTTACTTTTCTATTAAGTACACAGTAGATATTAAACTGATAATTCATAATAAACTTAATAGCTAGTCTCAGGAAAGTGGGAAAATAAAACAGCAGGATATAGGAAATTATGCATGAAATAATATTATCTAAGCCTCCCAGTGCATCTGGACTTTATACTTGGATTGTATAGTATACTGTAGTAGCTTTTTGGGCCCCTGGGCAATTTGCACTGGACCTAACTATGCCTCATCAACTATCATAAGGATGTAAATTTTACCTCTTGTCTATTTATTTTTTCCCACTACTTAGCAAGGGAATAGCATGAAAGCTGAGTGTGGTGCTGCAACCGTGTTGCAAAATGTCACTGAAATACTTTGTTTACAAAACAATCAGGCTGCCTGCCAGCTTCGTTGTCACTGCTCCTGTTGTGTATGTGAATCCGAGCACTACACCATGCTTTGTCCAGGTGAGCTTGCCTACCCTGCACCTGCTTCACACCGTGAGGGATCCATGTAGGGTTCAGGCTTGAATGATTGCTCCATCTTTAATTTTGTACGTGGAGTGTTGGCCTTGGCTGGCTGCCCAACAGCAACTCAGCCATTTGCTCACTCTGTCCTAGAGAGGACTAGGAGGAAATATGTTTCCTCCCAGTCATTCCCAGATTTTAACCTCTATAGGGTTGTTCCCCTTCCTCACTCTTGTCCGTGAAATGCCAATGCATTCAGGCATTGCAGACTTCTTGGTTATCTACTTTAAACACCACCGATCCCTCTTCTTAAATTTCATCACTCATTTTAATCTTCCAGTCTAACTTCTCCCCTCTCCCCACCACCACTACCATTCTTCCCTTGCTCTCCCCCCAGTTCTTGTACTTTCTACTTAATTCTTTACATTCAAAAGATACATGAAGTGCAAAAGGCTTATATCAAGGGATGCTGTCAATTATATAATTACGTCTAGGAACAGGGTTTGGTGATTGTTGCAAAAACATGTCATTCAAGTGCAGCCTCATTTCTTACATAAAAACAACCCAACAATTTACGTACCATTTGTTCACTTAGTCCTTTCTGTGTTTAGGGCTCTCCTTTTCAAAGTAGCCTTCAATATTTCTTGTCTATTATTAAAAATTACTTTTTTGAAATTTAGTTCAGATTTAGATATCAAAGGTTTACTACCTCAGATGGCATGTCTCAAAGTTTTTTGACAGCACTTAGAAACTACTCTTTGCAATTCTTTTCTCCTGAAAAAATCAGCTTTATAAATGCCATTCCATACAGGAAATATTGGAAGATTACCACCGTTCTAGTCTTCCAGTTTGTTAAGTATATTTTGCAACACAGCCAAGTATGTCCCATGTTAATGATGTCTTTCATTTTGTCCTGTAAGCAGGACATGACATCATTAATGCCATGGATGAGCCAGTTGTCTTGGGGAGACCATG
>VZTH01006160.1:0-10948 GCA_013397815.1 Aleadryas rufinucha
AGGCATGAACTATTTTCAGTCTGACACAGTTACTACAGCTCTCAAGTCTTTGCACTTGCTTTGGTGGGTCATCAACAAACCATTCTTGCAAATGCAGGTTGTCAAATGCAGGAACTAAAGTGATAGCCGAAAGGATGGTCAAAAATGTTAGTTTTGGCCTAGGTCTTAACTAGGCATATGGAAGAGGAAAGAACATGTGACAAACATAATGGACTCAATTTTTCAAATCAGTGGTTAGCCTGGCTAAGGATCTTCACAAGGTCTCAGAAAGAGTCAACTGATGAGCACAACAGTTAGGAGAGAAAGAGTATTTCTGAAAGCTACTGCTAATAAGTAGTTGAAGCTGTTCAAAAACAGCTGTTTATCTGAATGTGGAAGTGCACCTAGGAACTGTTAGACTACAGCTAATTTGCTGTTGAAATACGTGCACTGGATTACAGGTACTTAGAGACTAGCAGTGTGATGCTATGTGCACTCCATCCTTTTACTTTTCTGTTTGGGAATGACTCTTTCCTGAAGCCACATTCTTTCCTAACAATCTGGAGAATGTGGAATAACCTCTTATTTAAGAAATGTTTGATTATTTCTTAAGATATTTTATATAAATTATGGATTTTATGGAAGGAGAAGTTAATTTCTGTTTGTATTTTAACTTAAATACTTTACAGTGGGAAGAAAAAAGAAAGCTCAAACAGTATAAATCAATAAAAGGTGGTACATACATGCTTTGGTTGGTCTGCTACTAAAACATCAATATACATTTGACTGAAATATCATGATGCCCACTCAGACAAAACATCACCATCCTGAGGACTTGTCTCTTCATTTTCAACATGCAGGGGGCTAATAGTTAACAGTATTTTTTTTTTTTCCTCCCAGAGCATATTTCCACTGAAAGAGCAAAGCATTACAGTAGACCGGATGTTTTAGGTCATTTATTTTGTTTTTGCTTTGGGTCATTTTACAGAAACACTTCTGCTCTCTAGCATTAAAATGAGAGCCAGTCTACTCCCCAGATATTACCCAGGAGCACTTGGGAGCTCTTAATGATTAATACCATCGCAGTCCAGCCACAAACCTTTCTGGCGCAGATAATACCAGGCAGCAAGCACATTTGACACTTTTAATGTATAATTAAGTAGAAAAAGTCAGCACTCAGTATGCAAATTTTTCAATATGATAAATGATGCCATACAGCAGTAGGGATTGATTTGGTGTAAATGAAACTAATTAAGGAAATGTCAAACATAATTAATAAAACAGGTTTAAGCTGCAAAACATTGTCAATTGAATGAATGAGGAGGCATTGGCTCCCATTGTTTCTGCTTTATTTAGGGCTTGTGTTTAGCTTGTACTCTGTTCCTAAATGCACTTTCTCTACCTCACACCCTCCACTACCAATTCCCAGAGAGGGGGAAAATAAATTTGCTTGTCTCTCCACTGACTACAGAAATTAATTGCAGAAATCTTGTCCCATCCAAGTGTTACATTCACTCACAGGACATTAACATAACTAATTTGAAAGAGCCCAAATGACTGCATAATAGAACACTGTCAGTATGCCTGACAGTCTTTGGTCATACCAAATTAGCTTGGTTTTCTAATTGAAATTTTTTTTCCTAGGACTCTCTATTTTTTTTTTTTCTCAGCTATTCATTTTTGATAAGAACAAAGGTTTTATATTTTACAAAAGAGTGCTTGACCTATAATTACTAGGAGGAAATTAGGGGAGGTAGAAAAGTCAGATTTAGTCCTGGTAATGATGCTGGAGACCTTGCTCCCTCTGGGGAGCCTGAAGAATAATGGAATCTTCTATTTTTACAGGCGACCTGTGCACTGGTGCTGACTCTAACTGTGAATCCACTTTACCTTGCAGATCACTTGCTTAACACTAAAACTGCCAACAGAATCACAGGCTATTATTCCAAATGTCATTCTATGCCAATGCCATTTCCGAATGCCCTTCCCTTCAAATGAGTGAGTCAAAGAACATCTGCCAGTCCTCTTATCTTGTCCTTGTAAATCTCCTGTTTTAAGAGTTTCACAAAATGAAAGTGGTACTAAATTTAGGTAAATGGAGTCATCAGTGAAGTTTTTGTTTTAAAAAAAAAGTATCTCTAGAATGCTTCTATTTTTCTATAAAAAGCTACATAACCTGATTTTCACACTTATTTGGTTTTAGAGTGGAGGTTCATTTTCATCAGTAAAGTTGTATCTGGTAATTTACTGTCTTCTTTTGTATGTCAGGCTATGTGCTTGCAGTAGACCTTTTAAAAAACTTAAAGTTTAAAAAACCTAGAGTTTCAAATCCATATTATATTTGTATGCTTTCATTATATATCTATCTATATATATGCATTTTTATATAATTAAATACATATTGCGTGCATTTCTCTAATGGTCATTAGACATCTGGCATAATCCAGGAGTTCTGAAGATGGTATTTCTATAATTTTCCTATAGATCAGAGGGGCCACAACAGAGTTTGTGGTTGAAAAATTTAAAAAAAAAAAAATTCTTTTTATGTTTGCTTTAATAATTTTTTAAGAACGTTCCTAATATTGATGTGAAATTTTCCATTTCAACAGTAACTTGTATTCTGCTAAATTTGCTAACATAATTTAATTATTAGAATTGCTAGAAAGAACAGTGTTGAAAACACCATATTTAGATCCTTTTGATGAGGAAAAATAAATCATATGGAAATAAAATTAGGTGTAAAATTTTTCAAATTCCCTGTTGCAGAAAACACAAGAATTTACAAAATCAGTAACAGTTTTTTTAAAGTCAAATGCTTTCACTTGAGGACAAAATGACATGGCCATACTTATGGTGTCAATCATCTCTTCTTTGCAGAAGCTTTGTGGTAGAAATGAAAGTTGGTAAACCCGGTGATTTTTGGGAACCACCACATCCTGGCCACACTTTCCCTTTCCAGAGAAGGAGCCGTTGTGCACAGTCCTCTGTGTTTCAGACATCTTCCAGCTTTGTCTGGGGTGCACTGGCTCTGGTGCCTCAGAGGGTCAGATGAGAACTGCGGGGGCTCTCGTGAATGGAGTGAGAGATGTCAAATGCATCCCAATATAGAAACTGAGCATCAGTCAAGGAATTCAACATCCTTTTTCAGGTTGAGCAGCAGCTAAAATAATCCCAGGATTTTTATCTCTAAATTCTTCTTGTTATATTGAAAGGAATCATTCCCTCATATTAATTATTTGCAATTAAATAAACATTTTTTTTTTGTTTGAAATTAAGAAAATTATAATTTCAATTTAGTTCTTTAAACCTCAGTGTGCATTCCACCATAAATCCTAGTTCCTAGTTTTCAGTACCTATATCAAAATTTGCAATACTCTCCACATGCAAGGTGAGAGCATTTACACCCTTTCTCAAAAGTCTTCTGCAAAATACTTCAGAGAATCTGAATTTCTCTGCCGCGCTGACCACTAGCCGCCCGGTGGCGTGGCAGGCGGCGTCTGCTGTCCTCTTGCTCTGGACACTCCGGGAGGTCCCGGTGCGACGGCACGGAGCAGGGTTCTATGCAGCTCAAACCGCAGATGTTTGCCCCGGGAGCCACAGCTCGCCCTGAGGCTATCTGCCAACAGCCGATTAGGCTGTGCAGCCCAGATGGAGAAACCGCANTGAATTTTTTCATCAGATAACAACCTTTTCTAGAAGTTCTTTATATTTTCTGGAGTTCTCACCAGCTCACCCAACCTGACTCAAAAGTTACAGCCCTTTTCCGGTAGCTCTCAGATGAAGTTATATCATGGTTAGTGCCAGAGTAATAGGTTAAATAATAAGAATGTCCACAACTGCACTTAATGTCTGTTTCCTTAATGCAAATATTGTGAGTTGAACTTTGGCTATCTGTTTAATGTACATAATATTTTAAGAAAATTGTTGTGTCTCCTGCATCTGTATCTTGTCCTGTTTTATTTAATGTTCCATTTCCTCCAACTTATCTTTATGAGAATGCATAATTTTCTAAAAGTAGAAACAGTATAGCTCTCTAACATGTTGTTTTTGTTTCTTGAACTATGGTGTGCATGTAACTTCAAACATGGGAACCACTGAGAATCTCAAAGTTTAGGATTACCAGCATGACTGTAAACTGTGGTTCAGCCACGTCTGCTTGCTTAACTTCAGGAGTACCTATAGACTTTTCCAAACCCTTTCATTACCTACATTTTCAATACCAGGTGTTCTTTTAGTCTGTGCTTGCATCACTTGACTTCTTTACAACAGCTTATTATAGTTTGCTCTCTTATAACAAAGAAATTAAAGGGTTTCGGATGGATCAATATTTTTCTTAATATGTTGTCATCAGGAGACAAATGCGAACTTCGGCATCTGAACTGGTCTTCTGTCCTTAGTTTACGGTTCATGGAAGCATTGTCAGGATTTTATTATTGTAATGCCAGGCTAGATATTGAAAGTAACTCAGATGACTTCCTCCCTGAAAGTGCTTACTTGATTCTTTGACTGCAATTGGAGCTTAGTACTACAAGATCAGGTAAAATCTGTCAAGATATTTGAGTAACAGTTGAAAACATTACTGAGAGGCTACTCCATCCAAATGCTCATAATTTTAGATTATATTCAACAATGTTTGAACTTGTTTTAACCGAATCCTGAAATTCAAGGGAATGGATTACCTCCCCAAATGCTTCAGATTTATAGTTCCTGCCTTGACATTATGAGAAAGACAACCTTGTGAGACCTTCACAGAAAGACTTGGGGATGTATTTGCCTAGAACAGTGGATCACTGCGCCGTCATCAGCTTTCTTACTGCATGTTAATTGAACAAGTAAAACCCAGCTCTACAGATCCTGCTCTTGTATATCCAGGTATCCTTCCTATATACAAGAACATGGATGTATATACATCTAAGGATGTATATATGTATACCTATATACCACATATACAATATGTATGTTGTATTTGATATATTTTGTATCAGCAATTTTGTGGCCAGCACAACCAGGGCAGTGATCATCCCTCTGTACTTGGCACTTGCGAGGCCATACTTCGAATCACATGTTCAGTTTTGGTCCCCTTATTAAAGAAAGACATTGAGGTGCTGTAGCATGTCCAGAGATGGGAAAGGAAGGTGGAGAAGGCTCTGGAGCACAAGACTGATGAGGAACAGCTGAGGGAGTTGGGAGTGTTCAGACCTGGAGAAAAGGAGGCTGAGGGGGGACCATATTGCTCTCTACAACTACGTGACAGGAAGTTGTAGCAGCATGGGGGTCAATCTCTTCACCCAAGTAAGAAGCAATGGAACAAGAGGAAATGCCCTCACAATTTGCCATGGCAAGTTTGATAGGTTTGATAGGTTGATAGGTTTGATAGGTTGATATCAGGAAATACTTCTGCCACCAGGAAGTGTCAGACATTGGAACATGCTGCTTGGGTAAGTAGTAGAATCACCATCCCTTGAAGGGACTTAAAGAACATGTAGAGGTCTTGGGGACATGTTTTAGTGGTGGACTTGTCAGAGAGTGGTTAATGGTTGAGCTCAGTGATATTAGAGGTCTTGGTTCTATATTTAGAACCATATATAAATAAATGTGTTAGGGCATATGCAGAGATGTGTAGATTAATGCTACAGATACAGTCCTACTTGATGGGATCATTGAGACAGGCTGTAGAGGCTGGGGCAGTGTTTTGGGCAAACCACTTCTATGGGCCTGTGAGTCTCTTTGTAAGATCCACTGTTGGCTACCATTGTGGTCAATGAGGTGTTTCACCAGACTACACTGGAAAAGTATCTGGAAAACTTTTGAAAAATTGGAGTATGTGCTAAAATATGACCATGCTGTCTCGATGTCGACAAACCCATTTTAAGATTCACCAACATTCAGCACACTCTGACAATCACCAGCCAACCTGTCAGCCTTCCTGGCTGTCATTTTAACAAATTACAGGTGGTGCTATAGAAGGCTAAACTAACATGTATGGGGTGGCAGTAAAGACATAGATTTCACTCCAATTTGGTGATTCAAAACTGCATATATATGGTTTAAGCCAGCATATGTAGAGTGGATACATGGTAATATGAAGCATGTTTTCAATTATACTTACCTTAAACTAAGGATAAACGATTGAATACGTGTTCATACGTGTTCATACGTGATTGAATACATTCTAGCACAAAATTGATTATTGATAATGGTAATAATAATAATAAGAGCAACAACAATAATAATTGCATATAATGATGATATATAAAAATGATGACTAAAAAATAATAGTAGTAGTAATAATAATAATATCACAACAGAACTATTCTGTTACTCAAAACAATGTATGTCATGAGAACAAATAACTTTCAAACTTGAAAAGCTTTTTCTAAAATAATTAAATTAATCATAATAAAAAAGCTCACATATATATTACCTTATTTCCTCTTTTCCCCCTTAGGTTCTGATTTAATGAAACAGACCATTTTTCTACGCTACTAACTTTCTCATTCTTAGAGCATCTTGGAAATAAGGACTTATATAAGTATTCTTCAAAATATTGCTTTATTTACACTTTCCAGACATAATTTTGCGAGAGAAATCTGATGACAAAGACAGTCAAAACAGGAAAAACAATAGGAAAGTTTATGATGTATAAAATGAATTCCTCAAAAGAATTTTCTTTCAAAATGCCAAGGGTTATAAGTCAACTACATGCAGCACATATTACTATTTATTACCTTGCATTTGGCTGAAATTCATCTCTTTTGACAACCTTGGGTAAATAATGTTACATATTTCATAAAATATGAGTGCTGGACCTTTTTCTGAAGACACTATTTACTGAGTGAACTCATGCTATTCGCTGCATCCCAGTTGTCATAAACTCCCATAAGACCGGTACTTTTGCAAGGGCCTGTTGTGGCAGACTCAAAGAAAAGGTATTTGTAGAAAACACCTGCAAAGAGCTGATGCCTTGTCCAGTTTTCAGAGCTCAAATGGAAGTCAAAATACAGATTAAGATACTCAAGTTTCCCTTCTGAGTAAATCTACTGGGTGAAAGCTTCATTTATTTGGTTTGGTTTTGTTTTGTTTGAATATGTTCAGAGCACCTCAAATATACACTTCATAGCTAATGTACTTTTTATTCTTGAAGACTCATTATTTTACAGTGAGGTTACTGAACCTGCACCACACAGTGCACAGTACTCAGCATAATATTACTCAAAATATACATGGCAAATGGGATTCAAAACAGTGCCAAATAGGCATCTGCTTTTAGCAGGGGACAAAAATGCTTGTAGCTCCTTTATTAAAAGGTATTATGGTCCATTTATTTTTAAACTATCTCTCTAACACCATTAACTAGCATATAATTTAATGTACTCCCAAGCAACTTGACTTTTACATCTCCTTCAAAACATTAATTTGCTTTTGCAAATTGATGTAAAAGATGCCTTTGACCCCTGGAATGATACAAACCACTAACAATAAATTAGATTATCCTTTAAAACAAGATCATAATTTTTATTTTTATTTGTGCATAAAAATGTGCCATTTCTGGAAATGAGATAATACTGCTTACAGGGAAATAAAACCTGGAAAAGTTACAATTATTTATTTTGTCCATCCTTATCTGTGGCAGTGTTGAGAGACTTGCTTCAGAAAATTTTCTGTCTACTCAAGCATTTTTAATAGATTAAATTTTTAAAAAAAATGTTTTGTTGTTTGCAATGATTTAACTTCAATAAGTGGTTGTTAGGCTAATGCACTTGCTTACTGAAGAGTCAGCCTCAAGTGTGACAGAGCACTCTGTTTCCAGAGATGACAGAAAACTAAAACTGTCCAAGAGCATGCTTATGTTTTAAAAATAATGCAAATATCAATCTTATTATTCAAAAGCTGTGCTAGTGAGAAGGAAAATCTTACAATTTAACTAAGGCATGTTGTAGTATGGTGCATTTGAAGATGCTCAATAATTACCAGGCTTAACTATCTCAACTGACTTTATTTATAGGACAGTTGTCACTTTAACCCATAGGGGCCAAGCAGGAGAAATGTCAGAGGAGAACACTCAAATGCACATGACTTGAATTTGACAGAGCTGATTGCTGAAAGCTGTAACTGACTCATATCCTTATCTTGGGTATGTACTAGAAGAAGAGAAACCTCCCTGGTGGGTTGTGTTACATTCATTTTCCCCCTCAGGTCCCAAGGATCCACTTGCTAAAACCTAAGATCCTGATACAAAGTCTATGGAAATAATGGCAAGACTCTTATTAATTTTGATGGAGGCCCTTAAGGGCTTGCTTCCACCCCCTTATTTGCATTGTATATTGGCATAAGCCTCCTTCAGCAAAACATCTAAATACACATTTAATTTAAGCGTGCGAGCAACACAATGGATTATTATGTAACTGGTCTTGCTGATTGCAGTCAGAAAGGTGCAGTGAGGTGAAAAAGTCTGTCTGCACACTACTTTGGCATTTTCTTTCTCAAAAAAGACATTGATTTACAGCACATGGAGATTGAAACTTTCGTCTTAGGAAATGCCGCTGTATTTGTAGTTTCTGTTATAATTCTGTGTAGGGAAAAGGTCTAGAAAACTTGATCTAATTATCAGTGCTATCTAATTATAGTTGGGCTATTTCTAAAGGATTTATGTAATATTTCCAGGCTTTCTTAAAAGTGTGGAGTGTGGAGTTTTCATTTATCCCACAAAGAGGCTCTACACTGATACATATCTAGATGTTTAGAATATATCTTACCACTAAACAGATATTGCAAGTCATTAGTATGAACAACAAGTGACTTCAGCTTCCTATTTAATATGGATCTCAATTTGAAAAATCACATAGATTGTATGATAAAAACATTTACAAAAGAAATAATTACTACATAAGCTTGCACCGCACACTCACCTCCTCTGCCTGCTGCCAGTACCAGATAAGAGGAGAGTAATATGACCAGGGAAATTATTTGATTACTTATTACAAGGAGGGTATTTCTTTTAAAAAGAATCCAACATTAAAGTGCAAGTGTTTTTGTATGACAAGGGTTTCAAATGTTCAAAATATTAAATATCAAATTAAAAATGGTTCAAATGTTCTGCCATTTTATTATCCTTTCATGACTTATAGGATTCACATTTAAGTGAGTACCACTCTGACATGAAATGTGGAAAATGGGACATGATCATAAGTTGACAAGGTTTGCTTTGCCTGCTTTTGCTGCAAAAGACATTCTTCAACCCTCAATTGCGCCCTGTTATTCAGGAAGCCACCTTTTATGAAAAAAAAATCCTATTCTGAGTTTTAGACACATCTAGGTTGTGTAACTGTAGTATTCCCATCTATGCAATCCTGCTAAACCACAATATATGTATCTGCTTTTGAAAGTAAGAAATTCAGGTTTCAGTGGGCATGGAGACTACCACTCAAAGCAGCTGTGACCATTCTACAAGGGAGACAATTTCTGATGTTTGGACACTGCTGAAATGCTGGTATGTGATGCTATCTCCTTCCTCCACAGAACAAGCTATGTCCAGGTTACAGCAAATCTTTTTTCATGACAGAACAGAACAAAGGTCTGAAGGAAAGTCTGGAAGCCTTATTTAGTAAATCAGAGTGGCAGGATCATTTGTTTTATATGTGGAAAAGTGATATATTAATTTTTATTACAGTTATATGTTCAAAATCTTCTTTTCCCTGTATTTCCCTAACTTCTTCTCTGAAAAATCCAGATGTCAGCAGCTTGGAGAATTGGATGAGAACACATATGGAGATATATTTTTAAAAATTTCATTATATGTCACTTATATTGTTCATGCTTAACAGTTTACAGATCTGACTAAATACAAAAAGAACAGGAGTTGTATTTCTACTTATTCTGCATTTTAAATGCAAGAGGAGAAAGGGTAACCCTTTTCTTTTACATGCACTTCTTCTTAAAGAGTGAACAAAAAAACCATATTCTGGCCTGTTTTATTGAGCTGGAAAAATAGATCTTTACAGTGCTTACATGTCTTTTTTTCCCAAGCCATCCAGCCTTGACCTTACCAGAGATTATATCCTTAGGCTACGTCCAACCTCCCTAACGCCCTGTAATCCTCATTGTTTCAGTCATAAGCAGATCAGCATTAAAAGCTTCTTCATATTAACTATTAAGCAGCCAAATTCAGATGAAAAGCTAATCTATTCAAAGCAGTTGCTCCTCAAAGCAGGTCACACCATTTACTGCTATACTGAAGTGGGAAGTGACTAATAAGATAAACTTTTGCTTAGGAGAGTGGTTCTAGTGCTATTCCATCGCTCTTGTGAGCTGCTCAGTGAAGCAAGTTATCTGCTATCCTTCCTTTTCTACATTTATTCTGCAGCCTTATATTTAAGCTCAGAGTAACACATCTATAAAGGCAGCTTTCTTTTTTATAAAGTGGTAACCAGTGAGTTTTTAGACATATATGTAAATATAGAACAAAAATGTTGCACTTTAATTGTGAGATATATTTTTCCTAAATCGTTTTATATTATGTAGACACCATTCTTACAAAAAATAATTTTTCTGATTTTCTTTTTTTTTAATTCAAGGGTCATTTTTGGAGCTTGTCATATCGATTAAAAATGTGTCGAAATTTCAAAAAGATATTATCCATACGTGCATGTTGATTTTTTTTTTCATTTTCCCAGCTTTATAATACTTCCAGGTGTGCTAAATCTATATTCAAGCCTTGTCTTGCATTTTCTGTCTCCTCGAAAGAAAGTTTCCCAAAATTTAAAGGAAGTTTTTACGTGTTATTTTGGAATCTCAAGACAACTATTTCTTTTTGCTTTTATTTTAAAAACCAGGAGAAATTCCTTTAATGTTGACACTATAATCTTAATATGAACTTTACAATAGTTGTAGAATTTTCTCAAACTCAGGTGAAATTAGGGCAGAGATCAACAGCTAATTGACAGTAAAAATATATTAATTATATATAAAT
>VZTH01006160.1:10995-223785 GCA_013397815.1 Aleadryas rufinucha
ATAACAAACAATATATAAATAATTTAAAAGGATAAATAAATAAATAAAAATTATAAACAAATAAATAAGACAATGTAATCTGTTTCTGAAGATGATCATGAATGCACTAATTTCCCAAAACTCATGAAGCTCAGACATGATTCATTTAAATGGATGAAACTAATCAAGAAAAGAGAGAAAATACAGATTAAAGGGTTTTTTTGTTCTTTTAAAAACAGAACACTCACAGCATGGTTAAATTAAAGAATCATGAGCCTCTGCATGTGATTTGGTGATTGGAGCAGCCTTGGGAGCTGCTGGGAGTGTTTTCACTTTTATGCCCCATATCTCCTGCTTAAATGGGCTCAGAATTTAGCTCTGAGGCAGTGATGTACCAGGTTAGGCTTTAAACCCTGGTTTGCTCTTATCCGGGTAACCTCTTGCATGAATTCATTATTTTTGCAAAAGTACAGACACTGAAGCAAAGGTTCCCCTGCAAGGGCAAAAGCAGATTTATTACTAATGGAAATAGACTACTAATTCTATGTTCATTCTCATAAAACTCTTGCAGTGCAGCAAGGAACAGAAATTAAAGAAACATTTGGAAGGTCAGCAGCACAGGAATATTATGTAAAGAACAAAGACTGTGGATTTCAAAGGGTGAACAGCAGAAGTGTAAAATGGGCATCTAGTCTCAATTCATCGACCATATACTGTGCTGCTGCATATGGAGAAAAAGATCCCCTGCTAAGCAGAGCAAAAACAATCCATTAGAGTGTATGAAAATATTGCTACTGGCAAAAGATGCCTTTTTTTTTTTTTAGTAATTAAATTTAGTTTTCTAGACTTGGAGAGAAAGAAAAACAAAAAAAAAAAAAAAAAGAGAGAAGAAAAATTATGAACTTCACTGACCTGAAATATCCTTTACTTGGCTGCATTGAAAGAGAGATGTGTAACTTTGGAATGATTCTCTGTTCTGAGGCAGTGATGGGCACAGACCTGACAACTGTATCTTAACCACCATAGACAACATTTGGGAAAAAATCTGTGAAAGATCAAACAGTAAATGAATCAACTCCAAGTGTTGTTCCACTTTGATGCAAAAAGTACATACTAAAAATTTCCTCATTCATCACTGATCTTCCAAAATCATGCAACAAATCATTTTCGAAGGATTTTACCCCAGTTAGAGTGATATCCATGGTGTGATCACAGAGAATGCACCCTCTTTAGCAGATTGAAATTAGCGTGCAGTAAGATAGGACAAGCATGCTGGTTTTGGTACCTAACCAAACCAGCCTTCTCTTTTAAAGAGAATTCAGGTTGTTAGCTATACCAATATAATCACTTGTGTTACTGCAGTGCAGGCATGTGCCATGTTTTCAGATATATTATTTTGAGTTCATATCCACCCATAAAATAATTTGTGTTAATTTTTCTTAGCAGAGTTTGAATTACAGAGGGAAATATTTTTCCCTAGAAACACTTTATGCAATTAACTCATTGGGTCTTGTTTCCTTTGTCAATAGGGAAAGAGATGATTTCATCATCGCAAACTGAAATAATGTTACCTAACAAAACAAAACAAAACAAAACAAAATGCAAAACTAGAAAGCAACAGATGTTTTGAAATAATAATCAGGGAAATGTTAATCAAAGCACCACTTTCCTTTCAACCAGCTAAAGTTGGAATGCAGTTTTCAATTTTTAATGCATTACTACTTAGTTACTATCCAAATCATATTAACACCTATTTTAGTGTAATAAGGAATCTAAACAAATGCTCAGACATTGAGGGACTATGTTTTGAGAATCAATATTCCTCAGAAATGAAAATGGAGATATTTCGAAATGTCCAGAAGTGCATGGTCCTATGTGATGCTCACATGGCACAAGAGTAATGCCTACAAGCAGACATGAAGGGTGAAGCTTCAGGCTCACCTACTTGAAAGATTGCACCATAGGTAGGAATTAATTTGGAAAATCGATCATATAAAGAGGAATAAATAGATTATAACAAAAAAAGACTATTTATGTCAACACCTGCACTCCATAAGCAGCAGATTTGGTTGGTGTTTACGTGCAACAGAGCTGAAAAACTAATCTGATCCTTAGTGGTATGTTTGGAGGAATAACATAATAGGGAAGAGTAGTTATATTTCCCCTCAATATAACTGTGATAATAACTCACACAGATATTACTGTAAGTGTATAAATACTTCATCACCAAAGATAATGGAAAATTAGTAGTTCAGAGAAGAATCGTAATCATCATTAAGAGATTCGAGGAATTAAAATATGAAAAAAAAAATAAAGCATTAAATATGTATTTATATCTTGGCTGAAGACAACAGGAGGGTTCATAATACTGTGAATATTTGAAGGGAATATTCACTAAAAATAGAGACTATTTAATTGACCATACAGAGGGCGTTGAATAGGAGAAATTTAATGTAGTTGAGAAGGGCTTAGCATAGAAAATTGGAAGAAAAGCTCTGGACAGCTTCTGGGACCAGAAAAATGTTTCAATTTCTTTTTGCTTTGCTGTATACCATAATGATATCCCTTTCACTAATTCCAACCATTTGTCTGTCAAAGAAGGTAACTCATAGGTATTAAATAAAAAATGCTAGTGAAGGCATTACAAATATTACATGACAAATAATT
Organism: Aleadryas rufinucha; assembly: GCA_013397815.1. Taxonomy (NCBI): domain Eukaryota; kingdom Metazoa; phylum Chordata; class Aves; order Passeriformes; genus Aleadryas; species Aleadryas rufinucha. The sequence goes on from VZTH01006160.1 coordinate 13,642, forward strand.
GAAAAACTTCCTCCTGCTCTTGGCAAGAAGAAAAATGACAGAATTTCCTTTAAAAGTGTGGACTGTCTCCCACTTAGATCTACCTATGACCAATCTGTAACTACAAAAAATATTTTGCCAGTTGCTACATGTAAAACTATATTTTTGAAAATTCTTCTGGAAATAATGCACTATCACAGGTATGTAACGGGATTGATTTTGTACAACAACCAGACTGCTGGAAGCATGACACTGTCGATGATCATCCAGTCAGGGAGGCTTTACCAAACACCTCCTGGACTGTTGGGAAGAACAAGAAGATATCTCGTCTTTTCCACTTTCTTTATGTGAAAGTGTTGAAAACTATTGCAGATGGAACAGCAGTGCAATGGAAAAAGGCATGAGAGACTCTGTGACACAGTAGCAGTGTTTGCAAAGCTACGTCAGAGAAATGTCTTCTTATATTTTTAAAATTTATATAAAAGGAAAAAATCTCTGAAAAAGTGCTGGCACTGACTTCTGTTTCTGACTGTTCTGATGTTTCTGGTTCACAAACCATTGAAGACCAGGGCAGTGTCTGAGGATATTTGCTGTATTTTTCGTCAGCTCTGTAGGGAATTTATTTGGGAGTTGCCAGACAGAAAATAATGTGTTTGGTCAATCCTTGATCTGATCCAGAATGACTGTTGTCGTGGAACATTGGAGTTCTGGTGCTCATAAGATACAGTATTAGCTGTATCTTATGAGCTGTGACATGGAAAACAAAACAGAACCACTACATGGTAAACTGCCAGTATTCACTCCCACCATCCTTAATCTTCTTGTATGTCCTGGTAGGGCTGTTCTTCCCACATTTTTTACAGCTATCACTCTGCTACAGACATTATCTGCAGTATCCTTCCTCAATGATAGCCACTTGGAGAAATTCCAACAAGGCAGGTTTCCATCAGGATCTATTAAAATAAAACATTTAATAGGAAAATTGTTGAATATCACTGAATTTCTCAAAGTTGTTTTGGCATGAACTTCTGGGATTTTCTTTTAAATCTTCCACTTACCATCCTCTTCAGCTTCATGTTTGTAAAAGAATCCCTAAACTGTGAGGAGAAAAAACCAGCAGGGTAGTTCCTCAGGGGAAAGAAAAGTTTTCATTCTATCAGGGCATAATTTTTAAAGTCACAATTTTTCTCAAGAGTAGAAAAACATTTCCTACTTCATGCTGATATTAGCATAAATTCATTTAAAGGAAATGGACATTGTAGTTTAGTAATTTGCATATAGTTTCAAAGAAATTAAGCCATTACATGGCATAATGCAAGGAAAGTGCATATGACAAAGTAACCTCAGCTTAGCCTAGCTACTGTTTTCTGATCTGAATTTCAACTGATCCACTTATAAGAGCAAGTCACAGGAAGCCCCTTTTGACTTGCAGTTTAATATGTTGTAGGGAACAGACACGCATTTCACAACATGCTGCTTACATGCCAAGTGCTTGTCAAGGCATATTCAGCCCACTCCAGAAATCAGTGCATCATGGGCTTTGCTTACTATTTTGCCTGAGAAAATAAAATAAAGAAATAATAATCAAAGTACTGAGAATTCTCTGGAACCTCAACATTGCTACAGAAATGTCTCTGAAGAAGTAAGTAGATTTTATGCATAATTTTCTATGGACCTAATCATAAAAACTACAAATTTCAAAGAAGACCTTGACACAAAGATGGTAATTTTTAATATACTAATTTTGTTTCTTTCTCCTCAGAGTATTTCTATAGAGCACCTGTGTCTAAATTCTTCTTTTAATCAGCATCCAGATTATTAAAGAAGACAATAATATTCTTATTTCAGTCTATTTTTTACATTCTACTGCCTTCAGCAGAGCTACTCTTTGATTTTGTCTCACATGTTTCCTCACTGGTGACCCTATGTAGACAGGATAGGTTTAGCAAAAGTATAAGGAGGAATAAAGGACCTGAGGAATGTAGTAATAGCTGTCTTGACAAAATAGAAATACAAAGGATTTTTTTGCTTTCTTTTTTTCCTAACATTCAAAAAAATTATTGAGGAATCTTTTGTTTTTTCTCCTGTACACGGCCTATCTCATCATTATTCATTCTTTTAACTTCAGACCTAAGAGGTTTTTGCTACCTCTCTAATACAAAGAAATGAAATGTTATCTGTTTCTTTCATTTTAAATTTCTCAAGCACCTCTAACATCATTAAAAACAGCTTAAGTTTCATGTGGTGTCACAGCCAGCACTGAAGGAGTTTGACATGCAATTATATTTGTCATAGAACACACTATAGTAGGTAAGCAGATTATCAGAATTTTTTTATTTAAAATGTGTAACTCTAGAATTTATACACATATGCTTGTATTCATATGATCCTGTTTGGTAGTACCATGAACAGGTGTAGGGTGTGATTATAAGATTTTTCTGACACTTTTAGGAATTGCCTACCTGCCATTGTAATTCAAAATAAAGTGATGACTTAACAGATATTTTCCCGAAGTGATTGCTGCCAGCACAGAACTTCTATGGGCAGCATGACTTGCCTTACAGCTGTTCTGAGTCTTTTGCTGGCCAAGGGTCATGAGGATGATTTCAATTTGGCCCACATAGTGAAATAAATGTTTTCTGTTGCTCTAGTATGATACCCATATGCTAGAGAAACATATGCTAGAGAACCTTGTTTTCGATGGAGATTTACAAGAAATTTGAATTTGGCACCTTATTGTCTGCTTTGTCAGAGGTGCCTACCACTGAAATTCCACCAAGAAGTCAAATTGACCCTCAGTGATATTCTGTTAAATCATCATCAGAATCAAACATGACTATAAGCAACCTGGATTTTGAGTAAATGGTCAGGCAAACCTGTATCCTGGATGCTCTTTCCTGTCCTAAGAGCTTCTCAAAACTTCTTGGAAGGGGGGAATGTCAAACTTTCTTCAAATCTGAACTGCAATGCTTAGGTTCATTCCTAATAAAAGCAAAATTAAATTATTTGTGGACATTTTAAAATACCCTCAAGTAAATCTATGCTGGAATCAGAAAAGCTCCAAGAAGGATAAATGTAAACTTTATGTTTACATTCTAAGTTTCACATAAATTGCTGAGAGTAGATGATTAATCCAACCAACATGTAAACATTAAATTTATGGTGTTATTTTTTAATACAGAATTGATAACAAATGTCCTAGAAGTACCTAAGAATCACTTTGGATTAATTAATCCTCTTCCAGGTAATTTTAACTTAATCCTAAATCCACCTACTTAAAAATTGATATATAGTATCTGTGGGATGGTCAACAGCAACATCAAAGTAAATCAAGTAAAAGAGAGATAGGCCTGACCAAGAAGAAGCTTCTCCACCTGATGTATTTTCTGGCATCACTGTGAGCCATACAAACCTAAAATCAAGTGCATGGAAACCATAAAACAGAGTAGGAAAGTTTGTGAGCTGAAGTACTATTCTAGGAATCATTATAGCCATTTCAATTACAGGCAAGATAAAACAGATACAGTGGAGATAATGCTGAGAATTGCTGTCCCTTCAGTCTCCCCATGAATGATTTCTGCAGCCAATGAATGTTTTTTTGTTTGTTTGTTTTGTTCTACTATGTCTTCTCATTTCTGTTCCATTTCCTTAGCATAGGCATGGCTGCAGCTCTCTCCTCACTTTGTTCCCTGATATTTTTTAACATAACTTGTCAGCAGAATCAGTGGGTCTTGGGGCATGAATGCTCCCGCCAGCATTTCAAAGTTAAAAAATAAAGCATGTTTTGTACTTTTTAAAAATTGTTATGTGGCTACAGTGTCACCCATAAAACTTATTTTATATATATCTATATATCTGTATATATGTGTTTCTTTCCCATAGCCGCATCTTGTAAAGCTTTGATTGACAAGAAAGTTTATTCTAAACAGATCTGATGTGTCATAGGTGTAAAACAAGCTTTTTTAATGACATCTTCAGAAAGGAAATACTATACTGATCACACCAAGTAAGAGCAATAACACTTGTCATTATCACAAAACTGCATGGGGTCAGCTACCCAAAAAACTGGTGCCTTTGAAATGTTCCTGTGATACAGCACCACCTTCACTTTGGTCATGCAGGTGTCTCTCCATCTCTTTCTGGCTGGACACCTAATAGTCTAAATGTGTTTCCACTGATTCTGTTCTTTTTGAGGTTGCTTTATCACAAGCAATTGGCAAGGGTTTTAACACAGGAGGCCTTTAAGTGTGTCACATTTCTACTTTAGTTTATATCTCTTGCAAAAAAAAAAAAAAAAAAGGAAAAAGAACCCCTTCGAATATTCTCTTTAATAACTTCAAATTTTAATAAGGACCTAAGGAACAGTCGAACAGAGAGTGAACTTATATTTAAATTAGGACTTTGAGAGCTTGGAGATTCTAACTTGGTGAACTCTAATTAAATCCCATAAGGCCATCAGGTCTGCCTCCCTAGCTCTTAATGGTGAAAGTGAGGTCTTCAAAAAGCATCCCTTGACAGTATACAAGTGGGAGGAAAAAAAAACCTTCAACCCTTCATGATAGCATTTTATAAAGCACGAATTCCTGAAGGAGTACCAGAAAATAGGAACAATAGTTAGAGTATGAAACTGTAAAAAGCTGAGAAATATGGTTTGAGTATTAGTGTAGCAGCCCTCCTGAAATTCAGTTTTGTAATGTTTTTAAAAGACTACTGCTTACATAAATTTCAGTGGACCTGATGCTTATAGAAGTTTTCATAGGATACACTATCATTCTGGTTGCTACTGTATTATATTTGGCTGAAATGTAGAGGAATATTGGCTGGATGTTTGGCATTCTGCCTCATTTGGTAAAACATATTTGGCTTGTTGGGCAATTACTACTATTTAAATAAGAATGTAGCATGGATTCTTCAAACCATGAAGTACTGAGAGGTGACTAGATGCCTTCCTGAGTTTTGTTTTAGCTCAGATTTTATAAAAACTGGAATTTTTGTGAGAGAAGATCTAATCAGATCTAAGGAAATTTAAATATTTTAATTTTTATATAGCTGTAATTTAAAATTTTTGTATATGGAAATTCAAGTTGCATTTCAGATTTTTGTACATTTTACATTATGCTAGAGTTTACAGAATGTCATAATGATTTTTATCTTGTCAGCCATTAAAACGCATGACAAAATAATTTTTTCCTTGAAATAAAAACCAAAACATAAGCATTAAAAAACCCACTAAAAAAAAACAACAACTCCCCCCCTCCAAAAAAAAACCAAAAACAAAAACCCAAAACTTCTCTATCTGGAAAATTTACCATTCCTTCTGGAGAACATAACTTTTTCATTGAAGACTTATATTGAGATAACAAAGTTATACACAACATTCGTGTATTAGAGCTGCGAATATAGCTCTAATGTGGTCAAATTTGACAAACTGGTTCTTCATACAGATAAAATATTTTATTGTTCTTAAGAGAATACCCCCAAAATTGAGAAAATAGTCCACTATATGGTTTTCACGAAAATCAGGATTTATTCACAATTAGGTATTTATGTTTGTTACCAAGTTGTCCTTAGACATTATTTATCATTTTTCTCTCAAGAGGCCCTGCACCATTTTTTGTCCTTCTCACTACACTCAAAAATTACTTATACTGTGACAGCCTTATGGAGGATCAGTGGTGACTTTGTCCTAAACACAACTTTCTTTTTTACTCTGAGCCTTTCTTTCTCAAAGCACTAAATAAAATCACTATTTGATTATTATTTCTATTCTGAGATGAATTTACACAGACACTGAAGATGAATATGTGCAACTTTTCCTGTGGAAATTTCAAAGTAGCATTTTATGGAATTGATCTAATCAAAAGACAGATAGGGCTGATCTCACTGAAGTCCATTTTCATGCACTTTTACAGCATGAGGCATTACAGACTTACCAAATTTATCCTAGAATTAATTCCCTTTGATAAGATAATATTAATTGGGGTTTAGTGACTTCACTGCAAATCTATGTGCTCATAATTAAGTTTTAACAAGTAAAAGGCAGTTCAGTAATTCTTGGATAAAGAATATATTGACAAGATTAAAAAAAATGAAAACAAAAGCATTCTTCTGCTGAAAAGGCTATCACGGAATCATAATTTTTCCTGAGCTGGAAGATACTCAAAAGGATCATCAGAGTCCAACTCCTGGCCCTGCATAGGACACCCCAAGAATCACACCATGAGCCTGACACCACTGTCCAAACAGTTCTTGAACTCTGTCAGTCTTGGTGCTGTGACCACTTCCCTGGGGAGCCTGATCCAGGGCCCAACCTCCCCCTGGGTGAAAAACTTTTTCCTGATATCCAACCTAAATGTTCCCTGACACACCTTCAAGCCGTTCCGTAGGGTCCTGGTCACCAGAGATAAGAGATCAGTGCCTGCCCCTCCTCTTCCCCTCTCAAGGAAGTTTCAGACTGCAATGAGGTCTCCTCTCACTCTTCTGTTCTCCAGGCTGAACAGACCAAATGACCTCAGCCACTCCTCATGCAGCTTCCCCTCAAGGACCTTTACCATCCTCATGGCCCTCCTTTGGACACTCTCTAATAGCTTAATACATTTTTTTATATTGCAGTGACCAAAACTGCACACGCTGTTCAAGGTGAGGCCGCCCCAGTGCAGAGCAGAGTGGGACAATCCCCTCCCTTGCCTGGCTTGTGATGCTGTGCCTGATGCCCCCCAGGACACACTTGGCCCTCCTGGCTGCCAGGGCACTGCTGACTCATATTCAACTTGCCACTGACCAGGGGCCCCAGCTCCCTTTTCACAGCACTGATTTCCAGCATCTCATTCCCCAGTCTGTCCATACATCCAGGGTTGCCCCATCGCAGGTGCAGAATCCAGCACTTTCCCTTGTTGAACTTCATATGGTTTGTTGGCTCAGTCCTCTCATCTGTCGAAGCCTCTCTGCAGGACCTCCTTGCCTTTGCAGGAGTCAACACCACCTCTCAATTTAGTATTGTCTACAGACTTCGAATTCCTTCAAGTCCTACGCTCAAGTCATTTATGATGCTGTCGAAAAGCACAGGACCCAAGATGGAGCCCTGTGGAACCCCACTAGAGACCAGTCACCAGCCTGTCACCAGCCTGTCACCAGCCTGATGTAACCCTATTTACTATAACCCTTTGCTCCCAGCCTGTGAGGCAGTTGTTCAGCCATTGCTGGCCTGTCACCAGTAAAAAAAAAACCCAAACAAATGGCTTGGGACATCTGTAACATAATTTCTCTGAATTCATGAAAATTATTTCTGTAGGATATATTGATTGTTGCTATATAAAGACAGAATGGTAAATCCAACTCAGTGTAAATTAATGTAATTTATGAATTGTTTCTTGTTTATTTGAACCGGCATAGCGTTCAAAGCACTTTTTCTCCAACTCCCTGAAATACCAGAATGCAGCAAAGTAAATAAACCACCCAATACAAAAGGTGAATTAATGTAAAAAGGAAAATATCAGAATAAGGTAGTTGTTTAAACAACATAATTTCAGAGCATTTAATTAAATTTATGGAGTTACATCAGGACAAATTAGAATCAGTCCCAGTGAGAAAAGAGTATCATTTTGATATCATTAATGTACTGGTCTAATTGATTTTCTTCCTCTGAGCTGTACATTCTCTGTGAGTTTCAGCTCGGGTGTGTTTTAGGAAACTTATTCACTTGTATAACCCCACATACATAATGCACAAATGTAAGTATTCATATTTTATGGAAGATGATGTGTTTGTCCATCTTGTACAAAATATATGGAGAAATACTCAAAAGCTTTATATTGTACCTTTGTAGCTCCTGTCAACTGTACCCATCAAAAGAAGATTAAAGTGCAGTATTTGTCGTTTAGCTTACTTATAAATCTAGACGGAATCATCCCTGATGTTTTTCTCAGTACACCTCTGACCTGAAAGAGGTATTGAACTATCATATACCATCTTTGTTGTTGAGTATGAGATGCAAAAGTATTGTTTTTTCCTCTTTTGAACTATTTTTTAAAATTAAAACATTGCAAAGGCTTTCATGGTTTCATTCTGAAGTGTCAGTACCCATTCCTTGAATATAAAAGTAACTGGTTGAAATATGAAGGCACCTTTAAGGTGTTCTCTGATCAAAGCTCTGCACATTTGATCAAGTGCATTAGGAGAAAAGATCCATTTTTAGGAACGTTAATGTGTTTAGCTTGAACTAACTCTGATCTAAGGCTTGTGAATTGCAAACTAGGTAAACTGTTTTTATAGAACTCTTACTTTGGTTCTTCTATGTTGGTGAAAAATACAAGGAGTAGCTTGAATCTACAGACCGCTTGTCATACTTTAGTACAGGGAATGTACATTGGTTTTATTGAAGTTACAAACTCTACCTGCTATACTGCAAATCAGTTTATTTTTACAAGCACTGATTTTAAAAAGTTAATTAAAAAACCATGTGTAGTTTGTTTAAAAAAAAAAAAAATGTGCCAAAGAATAGGCCAAAAATATTAGCACTAAGTTTGGTTTTGGGGAGGGGGTTTTCTAACAGAGATAGTACTTACTACCTGGTGTCTCTTCATTGAGGTAGTTCTATTATGGGCATTTTTTCTGGGCCCAGGATGCCCAATGGTATCAATTAATGAATGCCCATATAGTTTAAGACCTTTCTGCTCAAGAGAGAATCTCAAACTTCATAATGTAACTACAGCATGACCAGAACCCATACTTACACCAGAAGACCTTTTCTTTCAAAGGATGGATAGCTGTATGGCAGGGCATTCCTGATGTGGGGGCACATTTGGAAACTCTTCCCAAGGTTTCATCTGACACAACATGGCGTGTGGGTCTCTTTTAGATTGAATGGGGTATATAGAGTCTATATAGAAAACAAAGAAGTTTGATTATGGTGTTTTGCTGTATCTCTTTTTGTACTGAGGTTTTTTTTAAGGTGTAAGAACTTAAAAATGTAGTTGCCTGTCTCAGAACACTGCCAAAGCCACAGCAGGAACATACCATAAGACAAGTCACCACAGCAAGAACTTCCGATAAAAAGAGAGGAATTTGCAACAGGAAAGCACTAATTCCATGGCTGGTGAGGCAGATCTGGGTAGCAATCTGGTTAGTGCATCTGGACAAAAATTTCCACTGCGGCAAACTGTCAGAAAGGAAGCAATTGCTTATATACACTATACACATCCCAAATTATGGGAACGGTATCTACCCCTCCTCACCTCCCAGTCAATTAGCCAGAATTTGGACCGTGTAAAGGTGGTGCCTCCAGAAGAGCAACTCCAGGACCACCACCACTGAGAAGACCAGAAGAAGAAGGACCAAAGGCACCGCCTGGATCCACAGGTGGTGAAATCTTTCTACTTAATCTCTCTCTCTCTCATTTTCTTTTTCTTCCCCCTCTTTCCTGTTTCTTTCTATGTCTCTACCTCATATTTACTACTGAATAGAATCTATGCTATTGACTTGTCATATGGTCTCATTCTAATTTGGGCACAAGCATCTCTCAGTAAATGAGATTATAACCAAAAGGTGTCATTTTTTAACCCCAACTTTTTTAAAGTAGGTAATTTCAAGCCTCTTAATCTCAGAATCATGATTGGTTTGTGTTTTCATTTGTCTGCAGCTTTGTATCTTTGAAATAAAGACACTAACATTGACATTTCTTCCCATCTTGATAGATGGAAGATTATTCACAAGATGCCACTGTCTAACTGGAGATATCACAGAGGGGGGATGTTCTCCAAATGCTGTGGCCACCTTTATGAATTATTTCTTTGATTGCATTATTGCCTGTTGGAAACCAGTGATTCTGTCTCACCTGTTATTTTAACTGAATATTAATTTTTCCCAGCAACACATTCCAACAAAAATAGGAATTGGGTAGCCTAACACCATTCTGCCCAGCATCTTTTCTCCAGAATATTTCCCAATTGCTTACAACACAAGATACTGTTTTTTAATGGTCAGGTTTAAGTATTAGTGATGTGCAGTGTGGGAGCACGTGCGCAAAACATTAGAAAGGCTAGAGTAAATCTTTTCACTTCTCCTGTAATGCCCATCTCATGGTATGACTGCCATCTTCCTTAGCTTTTGTTTAGGAAGGGGATTAGGTAGTTACATTCAATTTTGCAAAAATAAGTAATTTTCATACTTAGAAAAGCCTTTCAGCAGAAAATGTTAATTCAGTTAAGTCCGCCTGAAGGTTTGGGGTATCTGACCACATGTAGAGCTCTGTATTTATGGCTCAGAAGCCAGTGTGACTACTTCCACTTTAACACATTCTAATGCTGTGTGTTGGTAGAGCAGGGAAAAAAGCTGATCTCTTTGGAGAGGAGTGGAAATGCCTGTTCCAACAAAAAAAGCAGCCCAGATGTTTTGGATTTATTTAGATTTGAACATAACTCTAATATTTTCACCTGACTCCTGAAGTACTGGATCATCTTGATGATACACATCATAGTCAGATTTACAGACTATTTCCTGAATTTTCATTTATTAGCCACAGCTATTTTTCCTCAGCTTGGCAGAATATATGTTAATTCAACCCACTCATAATGAGACACGCGTAAGAACTTGTCACTCAAAGTGTAGGTCTGCAGAGGATTCTCCCTTCAGAGGACTTTGGTTGCAAGAGAGAATTCCCTTTGTGGCTGATAATAGTGATACTTTTTAGCAAAAATGGATTGGCAAGGGGTAAAAACATGGTATTCAGGATATCCCAATACACTACAGTACAAATTAAATATATCAAAAAATGTAGGAGTTTGGGAAGTATTTAAATATATAGTACTGAGGACATGAACACACCAGTATGTCTTAAAGATTAAAGCAGCATAAGAGTGGAAGAGTCCTAAATAATAAGATTTCAGATAAAATTTTTCTCTTGCCTGCACCACATCATGGCTTTCATTTCCTAGTTATACATCCACACATTTGGTTAAGTAACTAAAAATGTATTCTGAATATTTTTATAACAATATTTTTCTGTTTAAAAGAAAAGACACTGCCAGACACCACCATCTGTTGTGTAGACCTACAGAATATGCATCTGATGTCTGTGAGTTGCTGTCTTTTATATCCTCTTATATAATTAGAGATTTCCGCCCTTAGTGATGCCTCCTTCTCCACCTAAAGAAGACCAAGTGTAAGTTTACCCAGAGTGTATTAATCATTTTCCTGCGACTCACTGATAAGAGCAGTGCTCTGTACGGTTAAAAGCTATTAAATGTATCTATTCAGAGGATGTTTAAAATCCTCTGCTGAGCACTTGGCTAAAATCCAAAATTATTACCATAATACCTTCTGAAATGAGACAGAAAACATAATATTTTACGATTGACAAGTGCATTGCTTGTACTTTGGATTTACTTTATTTTAGAAATATAGTTAAATGTTTTATTTGTCTTTTACACACCTTAGATTAAATTTTTACCATATTTTGGCTAAAATTACTGTATGTATCAAAAGAAATATGTATAATGTAAAGATAAATTATTGAGATCAACAGAGAATTACATCTGAAAAGAAGTTTAGAAAATGCTCTAGGAATATAGTTTAATTATGGCTCTATAACTGTGCTACAATAATTGCACACAATCTAATGGAAAAGGATTTCTAAATTTTCAGAAATTGGAATGAATTTTAGCCATTCCAAATTTCCCCTTTTGGGATGTTCTTCTCTGCTTCCCGTGTTGGTTCATTGAGTCAGAATGAAAATTGAAGGTTACAGGCAAAATTTGTGTGTCCAAATAAGCAAATCCAAAAATTATGTTGTCTTTAAAAATTACTTGAAATTGTCCAGTCAGTATTTTGGCAAAAAAAAAAAAAAAAAAAAAAAAAAAAGGTTAAGAAATATTGCTCACCAAACAACCCAACACAGTGCAACCCTGAGACAATGAAGAAAATGTCAGACAGATGCTCTGCACCCATGCCTTTGTTCCACTGGAAGCCACACCCCTCCTTCCAAGAAGTAAAAATTCTTTTCTTCCCCCCCAATGATGATGAGGGTTATTTAGAAAAACAAGCTAGACACACCCACACGGCTCCAGTTCTCTGCCCCCTCATGGCTACTTTGAAAAATGAACCCTGTTCTTGACTTAAAGTAGGACATTATCAACCCCTTATTCTATACCATCAGCCTCATGTCCAGATCTTACACCTTCCCACTATATACATATATACCCAAGCACAGGTATCTTTTCCATAGTCAATGGCCAACCCTCCAAAATATCTGTTGAGTTCATTTAGTTTGTGACTGCGAGTTCTATCTGTCCCAGATGTTTTCCAGGGCAGGAGGGCTGCTGTGCTGTCAGGTGGTTGCCAGCTGCATCACGAGGTCATGACTGGTGTATCTGAGCAGTCCATACTCACCATCCATGGTAGTTATGGCGCACAGTGGCAGGGTCATTCAGCAACCAATATTATATAATTCAAAATTATAGACTGTTCTCATCCAACAGTCTAATCCCCTTCAGGTACACATTGTGTCTCCCCTTCCGTCTGCATTACCTACGATGTGCACCCAGGTATTGAGCAAAAACAATCCCACAGATGGGTTTGCCTTTGCTTGAGACAGGAGTAATCCAAACTGTCTTCCCTAACACATTCCTAATATGCACTATGGGTCCTTTATCTCCTTCTGCAGTATGTGTGGATTTTGATTGGGTAGGACCAGCTCAGCTGGGAGAGTTAACATTAACTAACCAGGTGGCCTTTGCTAAATGTAGTTCCCAATGTTTGAAGGTCCTCCCACCTATTGCTTTCAATGTGTTTTTTAACAGTCCATTGTACTGTTCAATTTTCCCAGAGGCTGGTGTATGACAGGGAGTATGATACCTGCTCAACACTGTGCTCGCTGGCCCGGGGATTTACAAGTCTGTTTTTGACATGAGTCCTGCTGTCCAAGTCAATTCTTTCAGGGGTGCCATGTCTCCACAGGACTTGCTTTTCAAGGCCCAAGATAGTGTTCCAGGCAGTGGTGTGAGGCATAGGGTGCATCTCCAGCCATCCAGTGGCCCTTTACACCACTGTCAGCATGTAGTGCTTTCCTTGGTGGATATGCAGGTGTATGATATAATCGGTCTGCCAGGCCTCCCTACATTTCTATTTTGACCATCATCCACCATACCACAGAGGCTTTACTTGCTTGGCCTGCTTGGTCACAGAGCATGTTTCACAGTTATGGATAACCTGGGACATAGTGTCCATCGTTAAGTCCACCCCTTGATCATGAGCCCATCTCTATTTTGCCTCTCTTCCCTGATGACCTGAGGAAACATGGGCCCGCTGACCAGAAATAATTCACCCTTATGCTGCCAGTCCAGATTCACCTGAGACACTTTAATCCTGGCAGCCCAATCCACCTGTCCGTTCTTGTGATGCTCTTCAATAGCCCGACTCCTGGGTGCATGTGCATCTACACAACGTACTTTTACAGCCAGCTTCTCTACCTGGGTAGCAATGTCTTGCCACAATTCATCAGCCCAGATGGGTTTACCTCTGTGCTGCCAGTTGGTCTTTTTCTATTGGTCCAGCCACCCCCACAGAGCATTTCCTACCATCCACAAGTCAGTGTAGAGGTAGACCACTGCCCATTTCTCTCATTCAGCTATATTTAAAGCCAGCTGTATGGCTTTCAGCTCTGCTACCTTACTTGATGCACCTTGTGCCTCCTGTGACTCGCCATGTAGAACTCCATACATCTGCCTTCTAGTTTCAATGTAGCCCTACAATGGAGTGGGAACTCTCAGTGAAGAGAGTATTGCTTTTTATTTTCTGATAGCTGATTAGATGGTGGAGCCTCTGCAGCACATGTCATATTTTCCTCCTCCTGTGGTGGTAACAGTCCAAAATTTATGCCTTTGGGCCAGGTCATGATGACCTCCAAGATCCCTGGGTGACTGAGCCCGTTTGAGCTCGCTGTGTGATCAGAGTGATCCACTTATTCCATATGGCATCAGTGGCATGACGTGCTGAAGGGACTTTTCCTTTGCCCATCCAGCCCAGCACTGGCTCCTCCTGGCAGGTGAGGTGCCAGGAGGAGCTGTGCTTTGGTGCCAGTCACTTCTGAGGCAGCTTAAACCCCCTCATAAGCTGCCAGGATCTCTTTTCCAGACGGGGAGTAACAAGCATCAGATCCTTTGTATCCCTGACTCCAGGACACCAGAGGCTGTCCTCAAGACTCTCCAGGTACTTTTTGCCAGAGACTCCAGGAAGGACAGTTCTTGAGAATGCAGAAGTGTAGATCTTGTCCTGTCCCGACTAGCCCAAGGTCTACTGCATGAACAATCTCATATTTAATTTGTTCAAAAGCTTGTTGTTATTCAGGACCCCACTTGAAATCATTCTTCCCTGACACATGATAGGGTGGATTTATAATATGACTGTAATCTGGAATACTCTTTCTCCAAAACCCCTTACTTCTGCCCTCAGTCTTTGGCCAAAACCAGAACAGCTGCCAACAGCATGGCAGGCAAATCTGATCCTGGGCTACATCCATTTGGGAATAACTAGCAGACATGATCATCCTGGTATAGGGCTTAGGTCTCTTCACCCTGGAAAAGAAACAGAATTCCAGTACTTCAAGGGTGTCTACAAAGATGTTGGAGACTCTCACTTCACAAAGAGTCACATGCAGAAGACGAGGGGCTGTGGGTAGTTCTATTGGGAAGGTACCATCTCAATATAAGAAAGCAATTTAATATGGTGAGAATAACTCTCACCAGAACAACCTTCCCAGGGGCATGGTAGAGTCCCTGTCACTGGAGGTTTTTAAGATGCAAATGGACAGGGTGCTCCATGATCTCGTATAGTCTCCTTTCCCATTAAAGTTTGGACCAGATTGTCATCCAAGTTCCTTTCCAGCCTGGATTGTTCCATGATCTTCAATGAAACAGTACTTGTCTCATTTGAAAAACCTGAAACACACCAAAGGATAAGATCAAGCATACGAAGCCTGCCCTGTCTAGCTGAATGCCTTGATTGCTGTGCTGGATCTATGGGTTGTTCTCATTGGAACTCATGATTGCTGCTCTCTGCTTACATATTAGCACAGATTGAGTAGGATGTACCTACAAACATTTTACTCAAAATACCTCAAGGTGAGATTACTAGAACTACTCAATGACACATGATATGATTTCAAGTGGCATCATACTACAAACTCTGTAGGATGTAGGTCTTCTGCTTTCGAGGAGGTGTCCTCATATCTAGGTTCAATAAAGTATTAGTAAATCCTGACTAGATATGTAGCACTTTTGTTCCTCCACCCGTTGTTAGTTCCATGCCTACTACTGGATGATAACAAGAATCTGGATGCTCACTGTTGGAGTGGAAAACTTATAATGCTGGTTGTAGCTTAGGTACCTGCAGCTCCAATCAAGTTTCTTCTGCCTACAAGTNCAGATCCTTTGTATCCCTGACTCCAGGACACCAGAGGCTGTCCTCAAGACTCTCCAGGTACTTTTTGCCAGAGACTCCAGGAAGGACAGTTCTTGAGAATGCAGAAGTGTAGATCTTGTCCTGTCCCGACTAGCCCAAGGTCTACTGCATGAACAATCTCATATTTAATTTGTTCAAAAGCTTGTTGTTATTCAGGACCCCACTTGAAATCATTCTTCCCTGACACATGATAGGGTGGATTTATAATATGACTGTAATCTGGAATACTCTTTCTCCAAAACCCCTTACTTCTGCCCTCAGTCTTTGGCCAAAACCAGAACAGCTGCCAACAGCATGGCAGGCAAATCTGATCCTGGGCTACATCCATTTGGGAATAACTAGCAGACATGATCATCCTGGTATAGGGCTTAGGTCTCTTCACCCTGGAAAAGAAACAGAATTCCAGTACTTCAAGGGTGTCTACAAAGATGTTGGAGACTCTCACTTCACAAAGAGTCACATGCAGAAGACGAGGGGCTGTGGGTAGTTCTATTGGGAAGGTACCATCTCAATATAAGAAAGCAATTTAATATGGTGAGAATAACTCTCACCAGAACAACCTTCCCAGGGGCATGGTAGAGTCCCTGTCACTGGAGGTTTTTAAGATGCAAATGGACAGGGTGCTCCATGATCTCGTATAGTCTCCTTTCCCATTAAAGTTTGGACCAGATTGTCATCCAAGTTCCTTTCCAGCCTGGATTGTTCCATGATCTTCAATGAAACAGTACTTGTCTCATTTGAAAAACCTGAAACACACCAAAGGATAAGATCAAGCATACGAAGCCTGCCCTGTCTAGCTGAATGCCTTGATTGCTGTGCTGGATCTATGGGTTGTTCTCATTGGAACTCATGATTGCTGCTCTCTGCTTACATATTAGCACAGATTGAGTAGGATGTACCTACAAACATTTTACTCAAAATACCTCAAGGTGAGATTACTAGAACTACTCAATGACACATGATATGATTTCAAGTGGCATCATACTACAAACTCTGTAGGATGTAGGTCTTCTGCTTTCGAGGAGGTGTCCTCATATCTAGGTTCAATAAAGTATTAGTAAATCCTGACTAGATATGTAGCACTTTTGTTCCTCCACCCGTTGTTAGTTCCATGCCTACTACTGGATGATAACAAGAATCTGGATGCTCACTGTTGGAGTGGAAAACTTATAATGCTGGTTGTAGCTTAGGTACCTGCAGCTCCAATCAAGTTTCTTCTGCCTACAAGTAGAATTTTAAACACAAACAGTATGACTATTTTTTGTTGTTTTTGTCAAGAATGGAAGTACAAATTGATTGCAGATTACTCTTAGTCTGGTTTTTTTTGGAGAGACTATGGCTCAAATTGATGTGCGTTCCTTATTCCTAGTAAAATAAAACTGAAACTCTCTGTATAAGTGATCTGAATCACACCAAAACTTGTTCTTAAGTGGCTTTCTCTCCTAGGAGATAAAAACAACTAAAAGATGTGTGTATATATACACACTTCAGTTCTTTTTTCTGCCTACATACCATTATAATAGTTACTGCTGTGGGCACACCTGTTTTGGAATAGAGACAATATGGGAGAATTTATGTTCAGAGAATTGCTCTGTTAATGAAAAATCATTGGCAATATATTGATGATTTTAGGATTTGTAAAGCTCATTTGTATTAATATTTTTGGGCCAAATATGACCAGGTATTATCCTTTAGAATAATTTTATGTCTGTCACGGAAATTTCTGGAATCAAACTGAAATAATTTCCTTGGATAAGGAAGATCCATTCAGTGCTTAATTGCCCTTGAGATTATACTTTCCGAGCTTCAAAGGTTTGAACTAATGATGTTCCTTTACTTAAAGTATTCTTTCTTTGGCCCAAGTCTAAAATTCTACTGAAATTAGGATCAAAAGGCCTAAATGTAGATTGCAAAAGAAGATATTTGTAAAATACAAGCACAGTATTGACTCTACCTAAAAAGTTGTACTTTTTTCCCTTTTGGCTACATTTTGACCTTTGTTAAGGTCTCATATAAATTACATTTGTCTTTATAATACCACTGCTAACCACAATGCAGATTTTGTGACTGGGTGATTATGCTATATGCTTTTCTGCATCTGAATTAACTCTCACCTTGAGAAAGATAATACTTGCAACATCCAAGTTTGGTTAAATTCTGATTCTTTGTTTCAAAGTTTTGATTATATGAAAGCAAATCAGCTGTTTCTGAATGAACATGGAGCATCCATACTTTAAGTGGTTTTCTTCGGTCTGCCATCAGACCTATGTTTAACAGATCTTTTGATTAAGATTGACATCTATAGTAAAAAAGACATGAGTTGAAAGCTTGAATGGTGATTATTGCTAACTTATCTTCTAGGAAGATATTCTACTCAAGGGTTACAGAAATAAGAAATTGCACAATGGCCAGATGTCACATTAGCATATGCAAATCCATCCTACTCATGCACAGCTATTTACCATGAGTGTGACTAGCTGCAGACTTGCAGCACACTTGCTAAGACTGTCAAAAACAACCGCTGTTGATGGTGTTGGAGCAGGACTAAATAGTTAAAAGAGAAACAGAGCCATGAGAAATCCAAGGACTGCAATGATAAAGTACACCACTTGAGAAAAAAAAAAATCTATATGTAGCTTCAGGCCTCTGATCCCATGAGTTAAGTGATGTTTATATGGACCACTACACTAGATGATACAAATAAGGAAGGTAGTATGTTGGTTTCTCTGTATTATCTGGATTTAGCTGTCAGCCCTCTGGAGCCACTACATCACTTTCTTCTGATTACTACTTTGAATTATTGCCTTGGGTAATCAGAAGTGTCTTCGTTATGTTGATATTAATATGAACTTTGCACCACTGCTCTATAGCTCTGATTTTTCACAGTATTGTGGAAGGGAGATGGAATTTGGGCCTGTCCCCTGTCAGTCTCTCTGCTTGGTCTCTCCACACAAGTTGGTCCAGTTGCATAAGTTCTCATTCACATCTTCCTGCAACTTTTCCCTTTGGAAAAGAAAAAATCCTTCCTTTTGTTGCCTGTCCAATCCTTTTCCAGCCTCTCCTATGAGAAGAGTGGCAGGCAGTCACCACAATCTGTATTTTGAGTGTTTGCAATTAGATGGGGAAACTAAGATTTCACAGCCAAATAATTAAATACAATGTTAATGAATTCTGTTAGTCATATTACACTGAATCATATTAAAGTGCTTAACCATGTGCTTGAAGGAAAGAAATATTTAAAGTGAGTTCTGCAAATATTCTGAATACTAATTAATTTGTTCAGAAATCCTACTTCAGTGTTAGCTTAATGATATTAAGAAGCAATGCTAATGTTAAATCCTATCCTATTTGTCAATCAAAGGGAAATTTCTAAAATGGTAGTCTGAAGAGCTTGTATCCACAACTTTCTGCTGAACTCAGGGTATAATGGTGCATGCATCTGTGGGTGTCCAAGGAAGTTAGTGTCCTGTTGATGTATTCAAATATCCAAAAGAAATCTAAGCCTCACCTGTCATTGCAGGTGTTATCCAGGTTTCTGCAGCTGCCCTCTCTTTGACATTGGAAGGGTCTTGTAATTGGGGAAGCCCTGTCTTTAATGTCAGCACCACTGTAGAATGACAAACCAGTTATTTTGACGCCCTGTAGATAATGTTTAAGAAACAAGAAAATTCATGTGCAATGCTTTAGGTGCTTTCACATGGCTTTTCTTTGTGGTTTTTATTTTCTAATTTTTAGATTTTTTTTTATTTCTGTCAACATTGTACACTTGAATTGATTAGAGAATCATATCTTCCTTCTCTAGAAAGCCTAGTTTTCTTTCAATGGGAGACTAAACCTTTTATCTCCCCCTGGTCTCTCCACATCAGTAGTGCAATAAGAGTGGATACAATAATGTGCAATACGGTTAAGAAACAGGTTCTTGGTTATATTTTTTTGTTCAGTCTCTCTTCTCATCACTCATTATGGAAACAGTGGAAGGACCTTATGTACAGCAGTTCTGATCTGTAAAGAGGTGTACATGGCAAATGCACAAGAACCGAGGCCTACAGACAGAACACAGGAGGCAATGAAATTCTGTATTGGAACACATGAATCAAGATGTTCCACGTAAGAAATAAATTTTGCACTGGCTTAGAGGAGGTAGTATTTAAATGGAACCTGAAACAAAGGTTTTTACTTACTACTGTCAGACTACCTGATCGTTTTAAAATGTCAGTAATAATATTTTCTTATGATAAAGTGCTCTACTGACCCAAAGAGCCTTTGGATCCTTGCTTCTTATACCTTAGGGTAACTTTTCACACATCAGAGGTTTCCAATAAGAAGAATGGAAAAACAAGAAATGTATAAAAAGGCTGAATCTATTTTGTTTATTTGACAGAAAGAGTGCTCTTCAACTGCTACAACTGTGCTCTGTTGTGTTTATCCAAAGTTCGTCTGAAAGATTTGTGCTTATATTTTTTGTTTTGTAACAAGATAAATAGACAGATAACAGCTCTTTTTCAAGGATCCGAGACAGACGAAAATGTAAAGATTATCACCTCTGAAAAAGTGAATGTCTAAGACAAAGGTAGAACTGCATCCGTTTGAATATCAAATGTTTTCAGCTCCACCAAGCCATTTTTTAGTATTCATTAAAGTACTGCAGCTTTGCAACAAGGATATGTTTTCAATCTTAGCTACTGGTTATTTTTATTTGATAGTATTTTGAACAAGTATATTAGCCCTTCTTGAAAATTAAGACTTATTAGTTATGAAATTTGCTCTGATGGCTGATCAGGCGTCAAGATGAGAGTTTTTAGAGTAAGGCAAGTGATCACATAGCTGTGAAATAGAAATCCAGTATTTTGTATTATGTAGCTGCTATTCAAGAAGAATAGTCTTTCACAATAGCTAATGGTTTATATGAATACATAACTTTTATAGTCCACATACTTTACATTTGGTTGGAGTTAAGATAGAGGGAAAACCAGACATTTTTCAGCAAATTTTGACTTTTTCATTATTTTGAGTTTTTTTCAAGTACCATTTTTTTTCTGGCAATTGTGATCGAAACTTCTCTGACATTACCACAGACAGAAGATGAAAATACTTGTCTTTTTCGTAAGTGGTTGCTGGAGCATCTAGAAATGGATAAATGGCTTTTCCATCTTAAAGAAATGAAAAAAATCCGGAGTAGAAACAGTACCTGTGAAATTTTTGGCTGTCTAGTAGACCTTCTGTAGAAATTCTGCTTTGCAGCAATACAAATAAGAGTTTGAAAACTTCATTATTAATATATTATTAGAGTCAATGAAATCACAGTATTTCATGTTGATGAAGTTTACATGAAATATGTCGCTGCTCCTCTCCTGGAAGGGGCTTTGCCTAGCGGGGCAGCTATCCCTGCGAGGCAGCAGTGACCTTCCCGCAGACACGTGAAGTACGATGTCTCGGCAGCCGCGTCTCCTGGCAGCACCGGCTCAGCAACAGAGGGTGCGCCCTAGCAAAGGCAGCCCAGATGTCTAGGTCTCACAGGCAACCGGAGATAAAAGAGGCGAGGGAGGGAGCCACCTCCAATAGCACTTCCAGAGTTTATTGACTCAGAAAGGCGCAGGAAGGGAAATGGCCGGAGGGTCCAGGATTACAAGGTCTTTTAAGGGTAGGAGGGTACAAATAACGGTCCAATGGGATTACAGATGGTAGGAGGATCCAGGACACATGCAACCAATAAGGCACAAGCGAAGGAGGGGTTGACAACTAACAGCCAATAAGGGGACAAACTTAACAGAATCTTCCAGAAGATAATAGCATAATCAATAAGGTACTTATTAAACATTAACTAAGCAAACCAATCACTATTGCTGGGAGAGAGAACCTTCCAGATTCAGAGGCAGGGCCTCTTTCTGAGTCATGCCTTGTGGGCGGAGGGATGCTGATCTTAGACCTGGGCCTCGCCCACTGATGACCCCTCGCTCTCTGATTCATCCGCCCAGGAGATTGGCAGGGCATTAGGAGCGGTGGGCTGGCTCCCAGTGGCCCAATGCACCCCAACAGAAATAGAGAGCCTTCAATGGGCTGGTAGCCGGGGGAGGTTATGCTTTTTGGCTTCTTGCCAGATCAGCATGGGACAGTCAGAGAAACTGACTGATACTTAGTGATAGAAGGGAAGGGCCGAAGAATAATTACATCTCTTTTTTTGTTTAGGATAAATCCTATGTGCTGAAATAGAAGTCCTCACCCCTCCTTCCTCTTCCTCCTTTGGGTGTGTGTAAGGATGCTCATAAAGATATATTTGGGGGTATGTAAATCTGTGGTGTAGCTGAAAATAAGAAGTGTTTGCCATTCTGAGTCAAATGTGGGATTATTTTATTTCAGTGATTTATCCCAAGATGCGTACTCAGGAATTCCAAATTGTAAAGATGAAGGAAAAATTTAAATCCATTGCATAACAACTTGTAACAGTTAGAATAATTTATACTCAGAAGTGTGATTTTTATAACAAAGTTAAAAGTTTAAAGTTCTGGTTAGCACTAGCCACCTTGTGTCTTGATAGTCTTGCTACTCATGTGAAATTGTAATCTCTCTCTGAACCACGTGTGCATTTCATTTATTACATTTTGCCTTGCACAGAGATTACTCATCAGCACCTCAGCTACCCTATAAATTGTCCCCTTAACAGAGTGTGTGCTTGGCCTGTCTGGAAGTATCTTAATTTGGCCCCTTATGTACATATAAGTTCTTGTTTCCAGAAAAACTGACAGCATATTTCAAATATTTGTGCTTAAAAAAATTGTTTGTTGTAGCATATTTCCCATTTTGTGAAACTGGTCATAATATTGTCTCAAATCAAGGTAAGAAAATATGAAATTAAAACTGGAATGGTTAATTTTCTTCAGGAATTCTGTCTTGTTTTAGGATGCTATATATTAATACAGACGTAGTAATAAAGAAATTGTAAAGAATTTCATATATAATACTTCATAGTAAGCATTGAGTATGAAAAATTACTTTTATTCACTGTGGGAATTTGAAATATAATTTGCATCTCAGTTTTTATGAAATAGCTTCTGATTTAATAGAATTTAATTTTCAAAGATGTGGATTTATAAATGACGTTTGCATTTGTTCAAAATTTATGTTCAAGCTTTTCAAAAATTAGACTTCATAATCTTGAGATTTATTAGAATTGAAAGATAATTGTGGTTTTCAGGCTCCATCACTATAATTCCTGAACTAAATTTTGAAATTTTCTATATTTCTAAATATTCACCATTGATGAAATGTAGTATTTTGACAGTTCCAGAAAAAAAAATTAAAATTATTTCCTAGTGCAAATAATCTTTTAAATTGTGCCGATTATAGTATCTACACTCAAGACTGCAGTAAAAACTATGAACAAATTGTTCAAAATTATCAATACCAGTATTTGCATTTGGCAGCATTAATATTTCTTCTTTTTTAAAAAATTCAAATTATCATTTTTTAAAATATTCTCCTGCCCAGCTAGATACTTGGGCTTACCTTATACATAATGGTCCTGATTTTGTACAACTGTCATAAGAAGTTACTAATAAGATAATATCCCTGAAAATATCTCCAAAGATGGGTAAAAAATTGGAAATTTATGTTTTTAAATGTTCATCATATGATTGGAAAATGTGACTGATTTGGTGTACTAGCTCATTGTAATAACTCATATTTTAAATACAACTAGAAAACTCTTTCCTTAGTGGTAAATAAGAAATGCTTGTTTTGCTTTCTTAGTTTTTATTTTGAGAAGTTCTGTGGTTTTGTTATTTTTAGCACTATCTTTAAAATAAGGAACACACATTTTACCATATTATAAACATAATGCATATACATCAAGTTTGTCTTGCATGACATCTTTCTATCAACTAGCTGAAATTTTAAGATCACTTAAGTTTTCTAACGACTGTCTTAAGGCAGATGGAAAACCAATTGAAGCACATTTACATGGAGATTTTTCCAAATGTCATTTTGATATAATTTATGAATTATTAATTTATTTCCTTTTCTGGTTTGACTGAAATTTGAAACTTTCATTTTAGATTTCTTCTGGCATTCTTTAGAAAATAATGGACTTAATCCACAGGAAGGGACAACTGATGAAATGGTCTCTAAACATGGCTTCAGACTGTCATGACTTACAATGTATCCACTTTTCCTCAGCAGTCACAGTACTGTGAAAGGAATGGTGTTTTGTCCCTGTAAATTCCAAGGAAGCCTAAGTGTACTCATATACAGGTCTACATGGGCACTGAGGTCCTTCCTTACACTAATAGGGATGAACTTCTTAAATTCTATCATCTCCTATAATTTCATTGAGAGGTGTTCAAAGAATACTTCTTCCCATCTTAATTCTTAACCTCTAGCTTCAAGATTCCACTGTGTGAAGGAACTTGAGTCACAACGTAAAAGAGAACAGTTTGGAAATAAAAGATTTTTGTTTGCAGAGCCCTTGTCTATGCCCTGTAGCTGGCGAGTCAGGGAGTCTTTTGAGAGGATTAAGGGAGAGAAAGTGCATTTACAGAAGAGTTTGGGTACAGGTCTCCTGTGCACCAGGTATACAGATCATAAAGGAATAGATACAGCTGACGTAGGACAGAGATCTAGTTTGTGGGGAAGAGTTGTCCTCAGCGCAGGGATGTAGATAAGTAGTTATGCAGTGGAAAATCTACAAGATTTCAAGATCCCTCATATCAGGTTTCTTTTTCTAGATGAGGCTTATCTACATTGCTCAACATTTCTGCCTCTCTCTGCTTGAAGATGCAAGTCCTTGTATGTGATCCTTGGAATTACTTTTAACTCCATTTCATTTCTACTGGTATGCCATTGTTTTTAGCACCCATTCAGTTTCACCCGTACAGCAGTTTTCAGGTTGCAGTATAGTGTTAAACTCACAGCAGCAAGTAGCTAGTTTACAACGTCTTTGCACAGTTTCACTGTCCTGCCAAATAGACCCATGAGTTGTGGTCATGTGCAAGTGAGTTCAATGACCACTGAAGTTTTGCCCATACTAGAAAACACTTGCAAAGTTGAGAACCTGAAATAGATGCTCAGTACACAGTGAGTATTTTTGTAGCAATAGATGTTAAGAAATTTATGTCTTAACTGCTAAGAAATCTCAAAGGACAAAGACATTTTCTTGCTTTCCTGAAAAGAACTTGAGAAGTACAGCTTTAAAATTTCTCGATCCTCCAAACATGAAGGTGGCAGTGGCATTTTTTTTTTTTTTTAATTTCAGAAAAAAACCACCATTGTAGATAGCTGAAAGAGGCTGTCAGTTCCTACCAGTAACTGTCAAGAACACTTTCTGCAGTACCCTACTGCAACTCATAACTTAAAGCAGGTTATGTGTACTTGCAGCTCTGGTTACACTAAACACAGTACTTCACTGGGAGTTTTGTTTGTCCAAAAGACACATGTAATAATTATAGCAAATCCTTTTCAGTCATATTTGATCTTTTTTTCCTCTTGCTTTTTCTTCACAGAGTTCATGATGTGCCAGCTCCCTGCCCACATTTATTCCAAGCTGCTCTGCATACCAGCACAACAGCTTCCGATAGATGGTGTGGCTATTCTATCCAGGTAGGTTTTGCATTTTCCCGTGTACCTGAGTGCCTTCTTAGGGTAAGTCAGTTGCTCAAATGGTAGAACTCATAGCTCCGTGACAGCACAAAACCTCTTTTTTATAAAAAAACACCCTGCAAACTCATCAAATGTAATTGTTCTGTGGAAACCTTTAAATTCCTGAGAATCATTTGGACAGCAGTGTTCTAGCCCTTTCACCATGCTGCCTTTTGTTTTTTCTGTCAGGCAGGTCTGACAATCTTTCTCCAGCATTACAGAAGTCTTCGGTTTAAGTAGTATAGTCATATGGTAGGGCTGTGAACTCTTACTGTTACAATTTATTGAAGAATCCAGGATGTACTTGTTTCAACAGACTGATAGATCTTTAGTCAGTTTCAAATTCTTGTTATCTTTGAAGTTACTGTCAATAGCAAAGACAACTGTAGTTCCGTTTCAATTAAGAGGTATCCTTGATTTATGCTTTATGCTCATTTTAAAAATGATGCCTGCAAAATTGAAAGGAAAGGTACTACATGATGATTTTTCATGAAATTCAACAGAAAATACAAGGGTTCAGTTAACATATCTAACAAAGCTTCCACAGTAATGGTGGTTTCCATTAAAAGACTACTTCTCAATGCTGGTTGTTCTGTTACACTTACTACTCTAGAGCTTCAGAAAAATGTGTGAAAACATAATCAGTACAGCAAAAAACATTATTGCAATATTAACTCTGATATTCATAAGCTCTTACAGAAATCTCTATTGGGTTTTGTGTATTGATTTAGTCTGTCATTAGAGGAGACTTTGTTCCATTAGCAAAGGTGTTTTGCTGTGTGAAACGAAGGGATTAAGGAACATTCTTTAATCAACTGAAATGCACAAAAGAAAATAATCACTATCAATAAGGAGGGTGTTACCTTAACTACATTTATGGCTTGTTTTCTGATAGGCAGTAGGAAACATATCCCACATCTGTGCTGCTGTTATGGTGGTATTTAGTGGATTATGTTTTTTTGTAAAGTAAGCAAGTTTTTAATTCACTGCATATACCATTTAAGAATACATTTTCTACAAGCACTAAAGTGCTTAAAATGATAGAAATGGGTAGAATTTGCTTAGGTTCAGCAACATTTTTAGGCAAATAAATAAGTGAAATCAGTTATATGGATATAAAATAAGCAAATGACTTTTTTTTCCTAGACTATTCAAATCAGGCAGCAAGAAGGGAATAACACAAATTATTCATGTGCAATTGCTATTTGCCTGCACTGCTACCTGGTAGTAGCAATTCTTTTTGACTTAAGAAGCTTTCAAAAATTATATGCTGAAAGAGACTCTTTGTGGAACTTAGTGAATGCCCAACGAAAAAATGCCTTATAAGCATATGTATCTCTTCAAAATGATGTATGGAGTTGCCAGAAAAGATGAGAGCATTCTTGTACTCCAAAATAAAATGCATCCGGAAGTACAGTCAAATTCCTTTACAACCATATTATCTCCAGCATGTAAGGGGCTTGACTTTTCATGAATTGTTTACAAAGACAAACTGAGTAACTGCACACACAAGATTGAAGGTACTTGTATGATTGCTATTAATAGTTATGATGCTTTTTGTTGGCATTACGCGCACATATGTGCTCTTTATATTTGCTACCTAAGGGGCCAGACTCTGACATCTTTTGCACGTTGAAAGACGAGCACTATTTGCAGTGTGAGGTGCTAATTGCTTATTTTGTTAACTTTGTTGGATATATGAGTGACAGAATCTGAAAGAATGTTCTGATTCAGGAAAAAATTTGCATATATTTCATTTCAAGCATGTGTTGAATCCTATTCACTTTAATTAGAATATCTATACACTAAAAATAAAGTGTATGTATAAGTTGCTTGTTAAATTGGGTCCTGCATAACTGTTTCTCCATCTATTTTTCAAGTCACATCAATTCTTATTGTTCAATTCTTTGATACTTTACTAGCTACTCTATAATTGAAAAACTTACATTGTTTGGAATATAATGTAACACATTTAAAAATATTTATTTTATAAAGCTACTGTACATTATGATTTAAATAGAAGAAAAATTAAATTTCTCTTATCCCACAATCTGCTGGAGGAATCTCTAGGTGATGCAATATCTGCATTTTAAAAAATTGCTTCTTTTTATTTTATTCATTTTTGTAATACATTCTATTCAAAATAGTTTGTTTGCGATTGTACTCAGGCATGTGCCTGATTTTTTTGTCTCTGCTTCTTATAAGCTGCTCTGCCCTTAACAGACTGTTTAGTCAGAGCAGTGGTATGCGATACTGTCTGCATTTTCCATGCACTTGGCAGAGGCTTTTTCATTTTGTATGCTATTTTCTGTGCTGTAAGATACCACAAGAGAGCCCTTTGTTGGGCTCTCAGCTGAGCTGTTCCTACGTACTGACTTGACAAAGTACTGCTTCTTCTGCCGGTGTTCCTCCGCTAAGTACTCTGCCCCCCAGAACTGAGGGAAATACAGCTCTTATGCAGCCCTAAATGCATTGAAGCTAAAGGTGTAACAAAGTTCATATTGCATTCTATTAGCAGTCTAAATAAAAGACATAGGCCAGAGTTTTCAAAATAATTGAGACATAATTTTATTTTCTATGAGTGGAAACTAGCACCTCCCAGGGAATTCCTGAGGAAGTTTGACAGCTTTTCAGTCCCCACTGAAAGAAAAGGGATCAAGCGTGGCCTTGGACCCCAGGTTGCAATAGCCTATTGTTAAACCCATCCCCCACCATCCAACCAGGACTTTCTCAAACTGTCTGTATTTTCTGTGTCACAAAGCAGTGTGGGGTTTGTGTACTGCTCATTTGTGCTATGTAAATCTCTGCTCCAGCCCACCCTGCTGCAGCATGAGGAACCCTTTTCTGCCTTCAGATATTCCATATGCTTTCTGGTACTGCTGTATTTTAGCAGCTTACCAGGAATATGCCTGACAATCAATACCAAAAAAAGAAGGAAAAAAAATGATGAAATGAGAAGATTAGCAGTTGCAGCAAATTCTTCTACTTCTAGAAATTTAAGGACAAATTATAATTTTCTTTTGCATTATTGCTATTTACAGCACTGCTAATCTATACTAGACACAAATCTTTCAATACATAATCACATAGCTATGCTTCTGGGAACAGGTCTTATTTTTTTTAATAGTTTTAGATAACTACAATATTCTGGTTACACTGAGTGCTGAAGCTTGTTAAAACAGTGTATCAAATGGCTGGCTGATCTCCCTTTTCCTCAAACTCCTCCTTATGATGAGTGCTGCTGCTTCAAGGGTTCAACAGAATGTCCCATAGCTAGGCACAGGGTGTTTGAAAGCAATTTTTGGAAAAGTTAGGACAGCACAATGATAAATTTGGAACCATGCAGATGTAATACACGTGATATGCAGACATCTGAGTGTTGGCCGTGTGAATTTCTTTAAATACACCTATCTCGATAGCCTTTCTGAATAAACTGAATGTTTCCTGGGTGTTTGGGTAAATTATTTTCAAAAAAACTCAGAATATTCTGTACTTGATATAGCAAAAGGGCATTTGAGGTAATTGTTTTTAAAAAAGTGAGATAAAAAAGTTTTTTGGTAAACTGAAAGTACATTAAACTTTATATTCACCAACACTTGTTTTTCTAGTACATTCCCCTTTTAGACTGACCTTTTCCCTTCTGTTAATTTCTTGCTGCCAGGCGTATACATTTTAATAATGTATTTCCATTCGTTGACTATCAAGCAGTAAATAAGTACAAAAGAGTTAATATATTTGTAGATT
The DNA here is from genome assembly GCA_013397815.1 of Aleadryas rufinucha. Taxonomy (NCBI): domain Eukaryota; kingdom Metazoa; phylum Chordata; class Aves; order Passeriformes; genus Aleadryas; species Aleadryas rufinucha. The sequence goes on from VZTH01006160.1 coordinate 42,448, forward strand.
AATTAAGCTTTCCCTAGCTCTGCACATTCTGATGATAATTTTTCTTAAAATAATCATGCTTTGCAGTTTTAGTTTATTCAAAGTCCCTATCTTTGGCATTTGGAAATGAACCTTACACTGCAATAAAACGCAGGATAAAAATCTTTTGCAGCTGAAGGTGTGGTAACTATGTGCATCGTAGGTAGCAGAAAAGACAAGAGTAGATATTTTATGTAGTGAGACAATTTGCAACAGGTGACCATATTCATTCATCAAAAGTTTACTATAAGCATTAACTAGTGCAACACAAGAACCTGTGGAGCAGACAAAGATTAATTATACCTGTGCTCACACAGTAATGTTTGTGTTCCAAACAAATTATATTTGCTTCAGTTTAAATGATGCATAAGTCTGATAAGTGCAGATGAACGTGTGTTCGGGATGAGTGAGCACACTTGTTTGAATGTCATATTTATCCCTGTATTTTGTCAGAAAATTAACTTCTTTGGAGTTTGTGCTTGAGCTGAGCATATGGTTGTTGATCTCTGGAGATGACAGCCTATCTGAGCAATAGCTCCTTATGGCTTGAGCTCTCCTCCGCTGGCAGATGCTTTGGGCTTTTCTACAATTAAGTGGAGATCATCACTGTTTTCTTTGAGCACTGCTGTGCCTTGTACTCTGAAGTGTTTTGTTAATCACTGTCTGCCTTCGACAGAAGCTGCCAAAGCTCTCATTAAGTTTGAATTTTGAGATGTCATGCTCGAATGATGGAATTTCATCCCTTTTCTGGATGAATGGAATTGGCTATGGAAAGGTGCCAACGAAAAATCATGACACTGAAGTATATCTGCTTTGTGTTTCACTGCTGAAACAAAAGAGAGAGAGAAGGGGAAAAAGAAAACTAACTTTCTGTTTGTCTCAGACCCAGAGCAAAGACTGGCTTGTGTGGTTTTCTGGAAGATAATAATCATAAGGTCTTCACCTTATCATCTGTAGGGCTTATGTTACTACTTTCCGTGAACAATCTATCATTGTCTTGTTCTCAACTGTGAACCTTAAACCACCTTTTCAAAAATCTTTTGTTGAATGCCACTTACTGTGTCACTGGCAAATATATTTTAAGATGCTCAGTGACAATAAAATTTTTAAAAAATTAAAAATCAACATTTAGTTTGAGGCAGGAGCTCCAGTGATGACATTATGATGAACTATAATAGGAGCAAAACCTAATGTTACATGTGTCCTTCAAGAAATATTTCTTGCCCATGTGCAAGCAAAAAACAAAATGTATCTGTTGGCTGGTTAGTCACTTGCATCAGGAAGCTAAGTGTGTGAATTATGGTATGAAAAGACATTGGCCATTTCTCTTGGTGGATTTAAATGTTTCAGCTGTAATAACAAAAGTGAGATTGGAAGAAAAAGCTGGACTAACTAGCTGCAGTACCTAATAATTTCTGTCACATTCTGTATAGCAACTCATGGAGGCAAAATGTAAGGACTTCACACATAGAGCAGCTCTCTGCTGTCAAATCAATGTTTTTTGTCCTACTGACAATAACAGTTATAAATGGGCTGTTCAACCTATGGGTATAATGCCATTTGTATGTTCTTGATTTGATCCGCTTTGGCTTTCTGTGAAATTCTGAATGTATGAATACATCCCAATTGAGGACATTCCTATGGTTACTTTAAAATAAAAATGTGCAAAAGAAGGATCTTGTACAGAAAGGCAAAGGCAACATCTTCGCACTTAAATTCGACATCTTTGAGGTTTTCATGCTTTTGTAGAACATGCTCAAACCCTGCACATATATACGATGTATGATTTCTATTTTGTAATGTTTTGTCTGGAGAAATACCTTCATGTTATTCCTTTATTCTTCTTGGACACCTCCTAATCTAGGAAAAGTATCTGATACCTAACAGATATGAATTGCAGTATGGTTAGAGACTGCAGAGACCCCTGATGTTTGATGTTAACCCTCTTGTTCAAAATAGGGTCTGCTACAGCAGGTTGCTGAGGACTATGTCCAGACAGGTTTTCATCAGCTCCTGGAGGCTCCAAAGTCTCTCTGGGCAACTTGGCTTAATGTTGGATTATCTCTAGAGTAGAAAAATATTCTCCTATGTTCAAATGAAATTTCCTATCTTTCCATTTGTGCCCATTGACCCTTGTCCTGTCACTGAGCATCACTGGCTTTGTCGCTTTCTTCTGTATTCCACCAGGGATTTGTGAATAGTGACATGATCCCCCTGCACCCTCTCGTCTGTCTCTAAACAGTTCCAACTCTCACAATCTCTCCTTGTATGAAAGACATTCTGATGCCTTAGTTATCTTTGTGTCCCTTTTCTGGATTTACTCCAATATGTTAATTTCTCTCCAGTACTGGAAAGCCAACACCTGAACAAAAGCCAAAAAGGCCAAAAGCACTCTATTTGTGTTTCACCACTGCTGACCAGAGAGAAAGATTCAACTTCAACCTTTTGGTGACTCTTTGCCCAACGTGGCATAGGAGGCTGTTGGTGTTTGCTGTGAGGGCTCATTGCTGGCTCATGATCATTTTGAGTCTACCAGGTTAGTCAAGCATAATTTCTTCTTTATGAATCCTTGCCAACCACTCCTAATTAGTTCACATCCTTAATATGTTTGGAAATTACCCTACATGAGGGTATTGTCACTCATCTTCCCTGGAGTCAAGATGAGACTGATGAGACAAGCTCCTTTAGTCTTTCTTTTGCCATATTTGAAGCTAGGGTTGACTTTTGCCTCCTTTTTAGAGACAAAATCTTCCCCAATTCCATTGACAATTTAGAGATGTTTCGGAGTGGCCTGACAATGATATCATCTGGTTTCCCAGTGCTAGTGGTGGCAAAGAATGAAAGTAAAAGCTTTCTGAAATATATAAGAAAACCAGAAAAATCTAAAAATATTTAAGACTTTACGTGACTGCCCTTATTGACTTACAGAATATGATTAAGAAGCTGAATGGGAGTGTATTTCTTTTGGAGAAAGCAGGCTTTCTAAAACTGCAGAATTTTTAATGCAGACTGTTCTTTCATTAAATTAATGAATTTGAAATTTTGACCCTTTCTCAGTTTAGAGACAAATTTAGAAGGAAAATGTTCTGGAATGAGTATTTCCTTTAAAAACAGGGTTCAAACAATCCCTGTCTGCCAATCGGAGATTAACATTAGTGGATGAAAATGATAAAACACATTTGTTTATTGACAGAGTGCCCACATGGCATAGAAAAAAAAAATATATAAATTCTAGATATTGAATTGTCCAACCTTACCCCCTACACCCACGCAAGCCACACAAAAGTGTGTGGTTTGCGTGGGTGAACAAAAAAAGCCCAAAATACCAGGGAAATGAAAAAACCCACAATGGCTGCAATGTGATGGGGAGGAAAAAAAAATGGCAACACCTCCTCTCTCAGGGAAGGGAAAAACCCAGAGTGTACATGCAGCAGCTCAGGCAAAACAGATGGGAACCTGGTGAATCTCTGGTGTGGGTCCCCTCTTCACAGCACACGAAGCTGGTGGATTTGGCGTCTTTTCTCTTGTTGGTTCGGCTTTTCCGAGGTCTGGGGCTGGGACAGAGCGGCCTCTCACTATTCCACCAGTCCCAGGCTAATTTGTCCTCTCTGATCTCAGACCAAAACCAAACCAAACAGTTCACTTCACAAAAAGGCCACTGAAATGTTGATGTCGCAGTCTCCAAGGCCAGGGAAAGGAACAAAAAACCTTCTTGCCTAAGCTAACAGAAACCAAGCTGTCCAAGCAAATGAAGAGAGCCCAGTCTGCACGGCACCACAGACACCTGGGGAGCGAGGCTTTGAAAAAGCCCACGCAAGAGCCCCAAGGCTCCCCCTGCTCCAGACCCACCTTAAAGCTACAGCAACTGTTTCTGGCCAGAGAGCAGACTATCAGGGAATAGAAAACCAAACCAAGACAGACCCTAGCATTCCGTGCTGCAGAAATCCTGAAAGAATAGCTTTGTTGGGATGAAATCAGTCGTAGTACATTGAGGTATGCAAAGGCCATCTTTGATGCTCTATTCAGGCATATTTTGTGTTTATTAGAACAAAAGAGATCTATACAAGCAAAAGCTAATCTCTTTAAATGGTCCTATTTAAATGTGTAAGCTTATTAATGAATCCCTGTAATTTCAATAATATCTTGGGTAATAAGTTTACAATTATTCTTTGTAGGGTTTGTTTGTTTGTTTGAGTAAAGTATATTAAATTTGTTTCTAAATATTTGGCAGATATGGACTTTGAGGTTCTTAGCCTTTTTTATGGAAATATAAGAAGTACCTGACATTCAGTCAGCACTGTCAGGTTTAAGTGTGGAGAGATCAGCTTTTTCCTTGTTGTTTCTCGCTTGTATGCCAGAAGGTCTTGGAAGAAAATATGTGAGATTACGGGGAGCTTTTCTTCCTGAAGAACACTGGTCAGATTTCTGCCTCACAAGAATGATAAGATGATTGCAGCTAAATATCCATCTAGGATATATTTTTTATAAATAAGTTGTGCCTGGCTTTTTTCTTCGTATGAATGACGGTTGAACAAGATGATGTTTGGGTTTTCTATGCTCATAATTCCCTAACTTTGTGCTTTTTTTGCTCTCCTGAGACTAGATGGCTTGTTTACTTGCCTTTATGATACCGTGTTTGTAGAAATAATTTCTACATCAATTCTATACAATGAGAAGTCTTCAGCTTAACAGTGTTTTTGACACATATGTTGTGTTAGTGAAAAAGGGAAATTTACCACATTTCGGTCTTACGTTAAAACTAGTATGGCTTAAGTATGCATGTTTTGAAAAACTGAATAATCTTGACTCTTATAATGAGAGTATTAAATTTGATGTAATGTTATTGCTGAGACAATATTTTTATTATGTTAGACCAGAATTAGAAATTTAGAACTAAGATTTTTTTTCTATTTTTGAGACCCAAACAATATCACGTTAGACACAGGGCTGGATCTTAGCTCAGTTGTGTTTGAAAACTACAGTAAAGTAATAAGTCTCTTCAAGAAAGGGTGGTGTTTGGCATAGATATATGACAAAACCATTGTGATGACAACAACAGAAGTTTCAGGTATTACAGGAGTCTTGAGAAAACTATGGCTGAATTAGAACTCGTAGAAGGAATATGACTTAATGAGAGATCTGGAGCAATAGGAATGAAGTTGTTCAGTTAATTGACATTATTAAAGCTATATATACACAAAAATAACAACCCTGAAGCCACTGAACTTGCCAGCTTATACCAACTAAATTCCATAACTATCAGAAGCATAATTAATATTGTTGAGTTCAGTAAAAATCTATTTATTGACATCTGTTATGGTTGGATTTTGCCCATGCAAAATAAAACAAATCCTCAAAATATCCAGGTAGCTGCAGCTTTTAGGAAGACTAAGTTTTGTTTCTGTTTTCTCTATTAAAAATCATAGAATCCTTGCACGGTTTGGGTTGGAAGGGACCTTAGATATTATCTAGTTTCAACCCCCTTGCCATGGGTGGGGAAACGTACCAACCTGGCCTCGAACATTTCCAGGGATGGGGCATCCACATCTTCTCTGGGCTACCTGTTCCAGTGCCTCACCGCCCTCACAGTAAAGAATTTCTTCCTAGTGTCTGACCTAAACTTGTCCTCTGTCAATGTGAAGCAATTACCCCTTGTCCTGTCAGTCCTTGCCCTTTTCAAAATTCCCACCCCAGCTTTCTTGTAGTCCCTTTAGGTACTGGAACGTACTTTAAGGTTTCCCTGGACCCTTCTCTTCTCCAAGTTGAACAGCTCTGACTCCCTCAGCCTGTCTCCATACCAGAGGTGCTCCTTCATGGCCCTACTCTGGATTCAGTCCAGCAGGTAAATGTATAGATGCATAAATATGGATATCTGTATCTATAGTTCTCTCTTGTAGATGAAACATCTGTAATGGCACACACAGAAATAATATCAAGGTATCATTTTAAAGTGTTCTAGGTCTTCAGTTGTTTGGCATCTCTTCCATATGAAATCAAGAACCTGGCTCATGGTAATTGCATAAAGCAGTACAACAACTCTCTGAGCATCAGCTCTTCACTCTTGACAGAGTTTTCACCTGCATAAGAGAATGGTTCTAATACCATGTAGAAGTGAATTTGCTTAATTTCTTTCACTCTTAAATGAGGACTCCTGTAGTTGCAAGTGCTGCCCAATTAATATGTCATGGGAATAACAGATTCCCTGTTCAAGCAGGATCGTTCTAGAGCACATGGCACAGGAATACATCCAGAGAGTTCTTGAATATTTCCAGCAAGGGTAATTTTCACAGGAAAGTTCTTCCTCATATTCAGATGGATCTTCTGGAGCATTAGTTAATGCCCAAAAAAGTCACTATGGAAAACAATGTTTTGAAACACATTGTTAGAGACCTTTATAAATTCTACTTTAAAAAAAAAAATGTAAAATTTTAAAAAAGTGTAAGATAAACACAAATCAGTGTTTATTTTAGAAGCTATCTTATTAAAACCAGAAATAAGTTTGTAAGACTATGGAGCAGATTAGTACTGAAGTGCATGAGAATTATATCTGATCATCAGCCTAAGAAAGAAGGTAAAAGAAATAGTAGTTATGAAAGGGTAAAAAACTTGCATGCAGGTAGCTGTCTTGGTATAGTTCCATCCTGGAGGCACCTGACAGAAACTTGTTGGTGTGACCATTTGCATCACCTAGTTTCTCTGCCCAATCTTGCCTCTCTTTTGCAAGGCAGTGTAATTTGAAATCTGGAAGCCTTTGTTTCCCAGGGAGTCCTCCTTGTGAAAGCCATTCCTCGAGCTGCACCTCATACTTACCATTTGAAGTGCTGTGTTACTGTCTGTCTTTATGCAGTGGGTAAAAAATGTCTCAAAACAATATCATGTTGAGAAATCCATACTTGCTCAATTCAAAGGGAACTCCAGTGTTAATGGTAATATGTTCTTAGGCAATATTCCATAGTTCAGAAGTTTGACTGATGAAGGGGATAATAAGAACTGTAACAGTTACAAATGTATACAATGTCCTTTACAATAGAAAATGTCCCATTTTCTAATTTATTTGTATGTATATCTCGGAAAGCAGCACTTAAGTTGTCTCCTAAAATGTTATGCCAAAGTGGTTGAGTATTCTCCATGATGAAAATATTGTCTAAATGAAAATATTTTCATCTCAGAAGTGAAAATATCAATGAGGAGTCTTTTCTTTCAGACATAAGATACTTTAAAGTTTGGACCACCCTGTAATGGAAGGTTGATTAAAGGTTTCATTAAATGCGTTATGCAAAGGAACATGTGAAAGGTTCAACTCATGTAAATCAATTTTATTTTATTGCCTTTATTGCAGAATCACTAATTTGCTGTTAGGAGGCTTGTACCATTGCCTCACATATTTTGGATAAACCCCACAAGGTATTTCCACTAAATAAAATCTGTGTATCCTCCCATGATGCACAATCCTGCATGTGTATGTGCAATACCACTTAAAGAAACGGTGTTCTTAAAAGTGCCAGCTTAGCACGATGGGATGCAAAAGCCAGACTCTGTGTGAATAGTCAAAAATGCCTATACGTGCAAGGTGACAGGCCTGATGCTAGCTTTTGAAATCTGATGCTTTCAGGTGTGTAAAATGGAAACGATTTTCCTCCATTTATTAGCACCATGTGGGAGAAGCAATAAAAAACCCAAGCATAAAATGCTGATCCAAAACATGAGAAGGGGCTTGCAGCAGCTTTTGCCACGTGGCATATGTGTCTTTGAAGTGTGAAGCAGACATGTCACACACCTTTCTTTGAACTGAGATTTTGCAGAAGGTAGTGGTGACATGGCACAGCTTGGTGGCTTTCCACCGCTGAAGCTGCAGGTATGTGACATGCCTGTTCCTCCACCGATGTGTCACAAGCTCTGCGCATTCCCACTGTCTTTGTTTTCGGAGCACAGCCTCTGACAACAAACACAATTGATGAGCAGAGACAGCACAGAGATAATATATGTAATATGTGACATTAGGGTGTCCAAATCCATGTTGCAGGCTTTCATATTATGAGATAGGATGTTTTACCTTGAGCAGAGGAATGCATTTTATTTATTAGTTCCAGGTGTGTCTGTGCCATCTGTTGTTATCATACATGTCAAGAGATACGTCCTTTGCAAAATATGGTTCCTGCTTGAGGCAAGGGACACAACTTCAGGTAACAAAATAACCGGGAAGCTTATTTTTGTAAATTGTGTGTATCAAACATTTTCCAGTTGAATACACCTCATATATAGGCACCAATATACACACTATTATTTATTAAAGGTTTATTGCATGTGTTTACTAGTTCTTTTCACAGATTGTCATTAGTTTCATCTACTTAATTGTGGAAGAAAATAAATTATAAATGCTCTTTAGCCCTCAGCAAAAGGAGAAGAATCCTTTGACTTTGGAAGTGGTAAAAGGTTTCTAAGGAGGAAAGTACAATTTAACTAAACAAAAGACTGCTACATTTTTAATTATCTTTGTAGTACTATTTTGAATATGCTTGAAACATTTACCTTAGAGTAATTGCCATTATTTGATCTAATATATGGTGATTAATTCAGAGATAATTATCAGCCTAATAGAATGCATAGTTTACAGAAAAACATTTCATTAATAGTGGTTAGAGACAGTTATTTCAATATTTCACATACTAATCTCTGTAATTTTTTCTGTTAAAATTTAAACCAAAATAAATAGTTGTGTGTGTGGCTTAGTATAAAATGAAAATACACTTCCTTTTTTTCACATATGTTCCTAAGGTATATCTGTAAAAAAAATCTTATCCTAAGTAAACCATTCCTGCCAAAGTAAATGTGTTACTTTCTTTTAAATTATTTATCTGAGAAGACTTTCTACCTTTTCTTTTTGCTTAGATTGTATTGTAAATCTTAAATACTGTCTTCTAATAATTTGTCACCTTTCCAATTATTTCTGTTTACTTTAACTGAAGTCACAAAGGATATTAATATGCTTTTGAAACTGGTAAAATATGCACATTGATGAAAAGCAGGTATTTTTTTAAAGCACCTGTAAGTCTTTGAACTCTATTTGGGGGTTGGGGAGGGAGAAAATAAAAGACACTACATTCTTTTGTTTCTAGGGGTGGAAAGAGAGCGCAGAGCATTGCTTGTTGTTTGTATTATGAAGATTATACTCTAATAATTTATATATGGCAGCGCAAAGCAGAGCATGTATTCTGATAGTGGCCTCCATCTTCTGTTGGAAAGAAGATAGCCTTGCCTGGCTGAGAACTGATGAACAATATCTTGCTCCTCCAACCAACAACTCTCTAAACTCAGGAAAAGTATGAAGAAAATCACATATAGGCTGTGTGCAGCCACTGTGCTTTCCCATTTTCTGATCAACACAGCTTGCTGTATGTATGGGCTGTTTTAGGAGGAGTCCTGTCCTTTTCTCACATAAGCATAAGTTCCTTTTTCTGTACTTGTGCTGGTGCTGATTGCGCAGTCAGCTGGACCAGGGATCATGCACCTTAAAATTAGTAGTTTTACATTTACTTTTATTCCCTCATTTCTTGGATTCATCTTCTTCTTGAGGTGGTCAAGACATGACAGAAGCATGAAAGACATGATAAAAAGAAATTTATCAACCAAATTTTGTATAAGTATACAAACTAGGGGTAAGTGAATGAAATTACTAGGTAACACCTATAAAAAATAAAACCAAAGGTAGAATACCTTTTTAGTACAGCGTTTGATGAGACTTTTTTTCCAAAATTAAAAAGCAATAACACAATTTCATGAAAAAAATTTTCATTAGAGGCTGTTAAGCACAATGCCAGTTCTATCTCTGATATTCGTGATGCTGAAACTTCCCTGGGAGTTTGCTGAAGGAAATATCATGTGCTTTCCCTTCTTCCTCAGACACCTGTTTTTCATCACTGGATAGTGGTCTGGATGGAACTCCTAAATTTGATCCATTTTTATGTACTTAGATGTAAGATTTTTCACACTGATTTCCCAATATAGTTCAACTTTTGAGCTAGAAACTCCAGAAGGTCATTTTGTCCCACTCACAACTGAGTTCTTGTCTTCTGTGGCGGGAATTGCTGATATGGGTGCCAATCCAGGCCATTTGTGATAGTAATTTCTTACTGTGAACTCCTTGCTCAGAGGATTAAATTGAGACTATAATCTTAGCATATTTGAAAGACTATGAGCGAGGTAATATTACTTAAAAAACAAACAAACAAACAAACAAATATAACACTATATTCAGACTATTAAGTCCAAAAATAATAAAGGGGGAAAATGAGAAAAACGTTTTTTATACATATCCTCTTTCTTTCATAATGTTTCCAAATGCTCTGCTGATACATATTATTTTTTATATTATCACATGTAATGGAAAATCTATGCAGATTATTACTGAGGAAACGAGCATTTTAATGTATCAAAAATTTAGGGCTGAGTTTGAATTTTGGGTAGAACATCTTGTTTTCAGCTATTTTTGTATGGAACAATTTAAAACCAGCTAAAATTTTGAGGACTAATATTTCCTAAATTAAGAGCAATTTTTCTTCTCCTCCCCTGCTCCAGCTCATGATCCACATGTTAAGCAGTTGTCTAAATTAATAGACTAAAAGTCTTGTTCTTCATGTTAAAATCTTTTGTAGTTATTGCAGCACTCATTTTGATGTGATTTTTCAGTAAGAAACAAGACAAAACTTGACTCACGTATTTACTTGTTGTATCTTTGAGAAAGAAATATTGTCTAGAAATCCTGAAATTACAAAATTCTACTGGACTCTTTCAGGTTTGAATTCAGACTGTGTGTATTTGTCCTCGCAAAAAAAGTGCTCTGTAATTTGAACCAATTTTATAACCTGGAAGTGTTTTACTACTTGGATTCAAAACCTGAACTGAGTTCTTACATTAAGTCACTTTTATCCTTATTCTTTCTTTACAGTGGAGTAGAGTACAACACTGTGTGTAAAAACTGTGGTAATCACATAGAAAAATAATTTCTATATAAGCTGTAGAAAGTTTATAAATAATTAATGTCCCATTACTTTGCCGTGTTGAGTGTATACAAAGGATTTTAAATGGATTAGCTAAGGACTGAATGACATTAAAAATATTTCTTACCTAAATGATTCTGTATTGTTTATGTTACAATACTGCTGGAAGAATCACTTTCATATGTGTAACTTCTCAGTGTCAGTGATGGCTTCGGAAAACACATTAGCTGAGTCTTCCTCTGTCTCCACATAATTAAGTTTGTAGTCTCAAAGGGGTACTTGTCAAATCCAGGTTCTTGAACCACATTTTCTGGGTTTGGATTTGTTCCTATAAATGCATATATTATTTATTTGTACAACCTATAGAAACAAAAAAAAAAATCCCACAGATTATTCACTGGCATGTGTGAGAATGAGTGTATTATGAGTAATACTACTCATCAAGGGCTGTTTTAAGTACAGTTAGTAAAGTCAGAAAGTATTATTCTGATACTGCATGAGCAGTTTGCTGTACATGTGAGTTATCTGCAACATTAAGTGCTTGAAGATTGAATGGGCATTTACTAAACTAAAGCAGAAAGTTATATATAATTTCATTTAGCTCGTTCTTAGCAGGGTAAGGTAAGTACTTGTGATGTCTATGTACTCATTACATATAAACTCCCATTGACTTTTACCTTCCCTCTCTCCTCTGCCTCCACTTCTCCTTCCCTCCCTACCACCTCCCATCCCAGGCTTTCATCCAGAACAGAGTTTAAGCATGTGCTTTATTTTTTTGGTTGGTTGATTGGTTCATTTTTTTTTTTTTTAACATGTATCTTGAGCAGGCTTTTGAAGCTGAGTGTATGATAAAAGTCTTTCTTGAACAAAGATGCTTTTCTTGTTCATCACATTTAGGGCCTATATCTGATGATATTTAAGCATATTGCTGCTATTTACTGTTACGGAAACCACTAAAATGTGGGTGTAAGTCCTTAATCCTACTAAAGATTGAGATTTTCTAAATTCCTTCTGCGTTCTTAGGATTGATATTATTTCACATGCATTACTCTGCATAATCCTAATTTCCTAGAACAAGTATTATTCTGCACACTGGAAAATTGCTTAGGTTCTGACATGCATCAAAAGAATGACAATTTTAGGGTAACCTTCACTCAAAGAATGTGTAATACTATAAAAAATACAGCTGAAAAGAATTCTAATGTAGAGAGTCTATGTGTGTGATGCATACTAAATGTAAAAGCTAACTTATATTGGAAGTGAAATCATTCCAGTATTCAGGATTTAAGTTTCTACTGGAACTGCTAATATTGTTTCAAATGTTTTCTCCTCATATGAAAGTTAAAGGATTTCTATTAATACTTAGTTATGTTTGATTTGTAATTTTCCAAATATGTGCGGGCTCCACACTTTTATCCTCTGTATCTTCAGCAGTGTGTGTATGGCTCCCATTGCACATATCAGCACAGGTATTTTTAAATGTTTTTTTTTTGGCTCATATAGATTTATTTTTGGGGACATTACATATGTATACATGGGTAGTGTAGCATCAAGCAACTAAGTTCTGCAATAGAAGTCCATGCATACATTATTAGTCCAACTGCAGGAAGATTTGAAGCAGAAGAGTGTTAGCTCAGCATAATGAATGTCTGCCAGCCATTTTTTTATAATGACTAGCTGCAGTTCTCATTGTATGTCAAACCTTATGCTGTGCTGTACTGTTAGCTTTCTTGTTTGGCACAATCAAATGATGTAATATATCCCTAGAAGTCTAGCTGGATCAAAGACATATACAACAGGGTAGTTTTTTTCTGCCAGTAGTATTGTTGCATATTTTGCTAAAATTATAGTGCAAGCGATAACACATACATGATCACTTATCATTTATAATGCATTATTCCTGCTATGCAGTAAAGACATTACAAGAATGGACAGCTTTACTTGACACAAAAGAAATGTTTAGATATTAAGTAGACCAGTGGGTGTTCAAAAATCCCTTCATAATTGTAATATTGACCTGTGCTCATTGACAGAAAGACTCATAGTTAAAAGGAAAGTGCTTTTCTTTCTGTGTATTAATGAAATGAAATACGATTCCTCTTTTCTTTTTTTTTTCCCTGAAAGGTAAGCTAAATCTAAAACAGTAGTTGAAATGCTGTTCATTTAAATGCAGTTTAAGAACTCACCAGTCTTGCCTATTTCAGGCATTGTGTAAGGCATGGGAAGCTTGCTTATGCTTACTCCTGGTGTAAAATCCACAGCAGTGTGAAAGGACAATAGAACTGTATGGTATGTGTATTAACTTTGATGATAAATGCCTTATTCCTTCTTCAGAGGATTATTAAAAGAGTTCTCTGGAGGAATAAAACGGTGGAAGTCACACATTTAATAGCTCAGGTACAAAGAGTCAGATTGTGCCAGTTGGCAAAAGTTAGCAGGAAGCTGTCACAATAAATGGCAGCAGCTGCTCATAGTTCTAAAGAGTATGTCCCAGTCAGAACTGAAAACTGATGGCATCTACATTAATACTACCTTAATGGTCCATCTGCTGCTCCATAGGGTCCCTAGCTGCTGTATGGAGTCATAGGCATTTGACAAGCAGTCTCTGTATGCCAGACACACATTGTGCCAAATGTTTTAGGCTGCTTCGTATCGTTCTGATCTGTCAAACTTTCCTATCATTTATCAGGGAAGGAGTTCTGAGGGATTTTTTTCTCTTTTCTTTTTTTCTCTCGCTCCTTTTTTTTTTTTTTTTTTTTTTTTTTTTTTTTTTTTTTTCATATTCCTACACATCACTGGCTTTTAGTATTTGGGACAGTCAGGAATTTGTGAAGGAAGTTGTTTGTGGTTACTTTTTCTTGGAGGATAACCTCAGCTGCTTGATAATCTGTATGCTATGTTAATAAAGCAGTGTGATAAACCCTGTAGAGAAATCACTAGCTGTTTGCCATATCATTTAAATCTTTTTATTGTAGCAGGTAGAAAATTAAATACAAGTAACCATAAAAGAACTAACAGTGTTTTGACAGGCTCACTAACACTCATTTGCTAAAGAGCAGTTCATTTCTAAATACACAGTTGCATAAATATTTAAAAAAGAGCATTCATACATATATCCATATGTGCTTAGAAATTATAGCAGTAATGTTAGCAAAAGCTTTATTTAACTGATTATGAAGTTATTTTATAAACATGTAAAAGCTATTGCTTATATATTAAGTTATAAGAGAATGCAAACTATTCCATCCCTGGATTTTTAAGTCATGTTCCTTCTTAGCATCTTTTGCTCCATAATATAGATGTGATTTTAATTTATAGATGATGCATATTATAATATTTAAAGTATAAATGGAGTTAAAACTGTTGTAAAAACTCTGCAACAGTATTGTCTAAATAAGAAAAAAAGCAGAGCTGTGCAATTTCTGTTACATTAAACTATCCACTGCCTTTGGTCATTCCATAGCTTGCAAAAAAAAAAAGAAAGTATCATTCTTTATTCTTTGACTTTATTCCTTGACTTGTATCTTGTTCCTGATAGGCAGCCTATTTCCAGTAAAATTGGAAACATTTGCAATTTTGTTTTTTGTGGTTGTATAGCTCCAATGGAAATGCACTGTTTATTTAAATTTGCTATTTGTGTGAAAATGTTGAAGTTAGCACAGAAAATAATTCAGAGTATCAGCAATGATCAAGGTATAAATGCTTAAAGAGAGAGATCAGGATGTCAGCAAAAATGTCACCACTAGTTTTCGCAGTGCATGTTTTGATTTTTTAGCTGGACTCATTCAAATCAGCCAGGGGCTTGAAATTCCATGATACTGCTTTTTTTGTTTGTTTCTTTTTGGGATTGACAGAGCCATGAACTATAGAAAATCAATGAAAAACTCTGATTTGGTTTCTGAGAAGAGCCTCTTCTTTTTACTTTCCTTCTAGCTAGTCAAGGGAAAACTGGTCAACCAAAAAACAACTAAACACTCATTATATTGTACATGGTATCCTAAATATTTTGCATTTTTCCATACTTCACAATATGATTGCCTAAGGATATTTTCTAAATCAAAAGCTGGCTTGTTCTGCACTCCCCTGCCTCCACCAATGTATTTTCTACCTGTATCTTCACCTTACTCCATTTCTTCTTTTCATACCTCAATATAAATCGTAGGTTAAATAGCTTCTTACACAGTGGTTATAAATGAGTGTTTAATTGTTGGTAAGACATTATGCAAAAGAAAGTGTGTACCTTGGCATTCAGTGTTGCATCGTATATTTGTAGCTCCTCGAAAGTGAAAAGGCACAAATACATAGATGCAGGCACAAAAGCATAACTTGCAAACCAAAGGAAATAGTATCTGTAAATAACCCATGGCTTTATTACAATGCATTTATATCTCTGGAAAACTGCCATCAAAAGGCATCACTCTGGTTTCCAAAAAAGTATAAAGCTGGTTTGATTCAGTGGCAGGTGATTGAGATATGGATAATAAATTTTAGGTGTAAGATTCATTAGGTAGGATTCATTTGCTGCTTTTAATTCATCAAAATGAGCATCTCAGGTGGTGAATAAAATCCCAGGATATGCCTGAGGGTCTTGGTAGCTCTTTGTCTGGCAACAAACAGTGGCTGGCAGGAATCAGAAAGCCAATACAAAGTCTGTTGTATCTCAATCCCAGTGCCTTGGTACCAGGACATCAGCCTGCTACCCCTGCTCTCTGGTACCCTGCATGGGACAGCTTGGGCAGAAAGACAGATCCTTGACACTATGCAAACTGAGGAAAATCAGTGTAATTTTTAGCATCAGCATAGTGTGGCTTCAAGAAAGAAGCTTTCTTATGCCCCCAATAAATAAAGCACTAGAAATTTCCATGATTTTGGGCACAGCTCAGAATGTAAATGGCCATTCAATACATGGTAGAGTTTTCCTGTCTGGAAAACTAGTTTGTCTCTGCTGTCTAGGGCACACAAACAAAGATGCTCCCTGGCTAATGAGGTCCATCTTCTGATAGCTGGGAGTTTATCTGATAATAGATCAGAACTTCATAAAATCTCCATCTCAATCTCTGTTTGATCCTCTACATCTAAATATGTACTTTAAGATGAATCAGGGAGGCCATATTTACACCTACACACTGTAACGACATAAAGAGCTCAGTTGCCTGTGTCAAACTCTGTTAAGGCCACAGAAGGACTTTGCCATGAGACAAGCATAGAACAGAGTGACAGGATGGCATTATATTCAGGCTTGGTGCAGGCAAGATCTGGTTAACTGGGTCCTGGGTAATGCATCCAGATAAAAATTCCTGCTGTGACAAACAATGTAAAGAAACTTGAATACATATCTCCACTTAAACAAACTTTATCCCAAATTATGGGGCAGATGGCATCTGTGACCACCAATGACCATTTAACACTCCCCTGACATATGATTCTGTGAATACCTGCAACTTGGATTGTACGTTACGCCACCACAGTGGGAACTTGACATAAGATAAAGGCGTATTATTGTCTGAGTGTAGACCAAAAGGTTAACAAAAGGTTAACAAAACTTAGGGAGAAGAATGTACCCCTGGTAATGGACACAAAGAACACAGAATTTATGGGCCATAAGGAAAGCCAACTCAGAAAGTGTGCTGAAATTTGTTATGACAGGGTAAAAAGTTGTTCTGGTGTGGGGACATTAAAATCCACCCATCCAAGAACCCCACTGACTCAAAAGAGGAGAAAGACCCAGCATGGGACTAGTTAGCATCAGAGGCAAGGGAATAATTTAACCAAAAACATAAGAGAAGTCTGTAGCCAATAAACATTAATTCCCTTGTCTGCTAAATAATGAAAAGTTTTGAATGACCTTGGGATCCCCACCTCTGAGAAAACCAGGGTGAAGAAGGACCAAGGGGACGCCGTTGTATCCATGGGTGGTGATTGTCTGATGGTGTCTGCCTGATCACTCTTTCTCTCTCTCTCCCCTCCCCCCCCCCCTCACTTTTTTATTCCTTTCTATCTCTCTACCTTACATTCATTGTTAAATAAAATCTGTATTATTGACTTTGGTATATGGTCTCATTTGCACCTTAATTTGGGCAAAGACATCTCTCACTAATTGGATCATTACACACATATACGTAAGCACCTTTTGGGGATGATATTCCTGGTTTCCTATTGTACCTATCACTGACCCCATTTCTGAGAATGATTTTGTGTTCTTTTGTGGATGCCCTGCACAGTAGCTGATGTTAGAGGGTCCCCCATTACCTCTGCCTGCTGTAACCCAATAAGAAGTTCTAGCAACTGCTGCTATGAAAGAACCCTGCAGTGCTGGCAAAACGATTTAGAGGAGATGTATAGTGAAAACTGTCTTGAAGAAGATCCAAGGAAGTTAAATAAGGAGTATGCTGAGGAGAGGGATGAAACAAGAAAAGCAAAACTACAAGGTAGAAGAATGGTTACACAGAGAGAAAGCATTTGTGATGTCCATTAAAATGAAGTTGAGAGACTGGATTTACCATCCTTCATCTGTGAGATTTATGTTCAAGCTTTGCATTCTAAGAAGAAATTCCTCTGCAGCCCAGTCACAAGAAATCCAACCCCAAACCAGTCTGGCTGTGTCATCCATAAGTTTTTCTGCGTAAGGATTTCTGTAAACAACCTCTGAGAGCAGACTGCAAGGCATATCTATGATACCATCACAGACCAGTAAATTCTGGATCATGTGTGAAGAGTCCATGGGGTAATAGGGCTCATTCACATGCAGAGAAGCAGAAAGCATTGATAAATTGTGTGTATTTGCTATGACAGGTATCATGCCAAACAGCTGTCCCATGTCAGCTAAGCAAACACCTTCAAAGATATCTTGTGTGTTACAGAATTTAGTGTTGTGCTGCTAGGCTTTCCTGTTAAAAGAATAAATTCCTGCTATTGACCTGAGTATTTTATTCCATGATGAAAAAGTTATTTCTTTTAACAGTTGTAGTTTTCCACCTAATTTTCTACTTGTCTTGTTCCATTGCCTATTTTTGTTTCTTTTTTTTTCCCCACCTATTGTTCCAAACTTAGGACCTTTTGCCTAAATGTGCAGCTATCCAAAATGTTTGCAAAGACTTGCTTGTGCATGTAGCATAAATCATAGCAGACGGAGATTCTACACTTGACATGAGCAAGTCCACGCATGGAGATAGCTTCTGTTATTAAATAAGAAACCAATGAAATCTTTATACAATCCTCTGTGCTTTAAAATTTTATTATTGTTGTTGTTATTATTTTTATTTTTATTTTTATTTTTATTTTTATTATTTAGTTCAGCATTTAATACAATCAGATGAAGAAGATTGGAAAGCATTTATCCTCACTTGTCTGGACAAAAGATTAGGTGATGGGATCAGATGTCCTGCGCACTGATATGACAGGCAAAGTTCATCTTGCCCCTAAAACTGTAGGTAACAGTCAGTCGTTCTTTCCAGGATGATAAGGAACAGAGCTGCTGTGGGGGGGAATTGCATATTCAAGATGCATTGAGAAACTTGCTTCATGTTTTGATACTGAAGGGACAGAAAGTGCCTTGTTTAAGAAAGTAAAATTTTGACAGCGTTGTCTTCTGTGTCTAGTTGTTGCTGAAATAGATTTTCTGCTTCAAAAATAACCCAAAATTCTCACATTTCTATATGTTAATTACAGTCATTTGAAGAACGACATATTTAACCAGTAAGCTTGTTGATAATTGCACTTGTAACCTAAAAGTCATGTTAAGTGCAATCAGTTTTAGGGAACTGTGTCCAAATGAAGGCCTTAAATAGGCTTTGGTTAATGAGTATATAACTCCCATTGACATTGGAGAGTGCTACATTCACAGCAGGGTATCCTATTGTTGAACTATGGCATCGGTATTGGCTTTGCATTCAAGAGGATTTTTGATATGACTTATTGAACTAAACAATAACAAGTTCCCAAAAGAGATGCTAAAAGAACAAAATCAGAAAATTGTAACAATCCAATACATCAAATCTGTAGAGGCAGATAAATAAAAGGAGGAAGAACACATACAGTAGGAAAAAAGCTATTAAAAGGCACATGGGAAAAAGAAAGTTTTTAATGGTGAAATTTTGACTTAGACTGATAGCTCTTTAATTTGCATAATTCTGCATGCATAGTGTGCAATCTAGCGAGTGAGATGTCTTCATTATATCTGAACTGCATCAGCTAACAAATTGTCAAAATGAATTTTGAATTACTACACACTTTCAGTGATGATCATAAAGTAATATCTTTACAATTTTTCTGTTAGCTGAAGACTGGGAAAAACTCCAAAACCAACAAACAACAAAACACCAGGTTTCATGGATAAAACAAGCTAATCTTGCTGCAAGAATTTTTATATGTGTTCTCTCTCGCTATCCTCAGTCTTCCTTTTCCCAGTTGCTTAACTGATGTTAACTGCATAAGAACTGAAGAGCAGAGCAATTTGAAACATAGCTTGGTGTATCAGCTCAAGCGCTATGATTGCTTTTTCTCTAGCACTTCATCTAAAAATAAACAGTCACATATTATTCTGGAGGGCTTCTGTTCATTAATCAGTACTAGAATTGGGGGGTGCCTTCTTTTGCTGATGTATATATATCCATACCTAAAAACAGCATTTCTATTCACTTGCATATATTCATCTGGGGTCATCATACCTTTTTCTATACAGAATGTGGACTCTGACGGGGAACATTTGTTTCAGATTTGGGACCTGACAGCTAATGATCATGACTGTTGGAATGCTAACATTAGGCACAGGGTTCAAATAATAAATATGTGCATAAGAAGGGAAGTTTGTTTGTGTCTTCAGCTCCGGTCATGTCCTTCATCAGGGACTGGGTGAATGTGCTTATAAGGCTGATGAGGTCTAGTCTTTGAAGGAGCTTTTTCATCATGCTTATTTGAAGGTTTGTATTCTTGCTGTTATAACTTAAAATTGTTCCTAAATATGCTGCTGTGACGGCTAGGAAATTTGCTTTCAGCCTGAATTTATTTGTGACCAATTAATCCCATTTTTATTATTCCTGTATTCTTGCACAGGATAAATAACTTTTCCTTATGTTTTCTCTCCATCTACTCTTGTCTTCTGATCTATGTACAAACCTCTTCCCACTCTCTCCCCTCACTCAACAATGTTTGGGTTTTTATTAAATTAAGCTTAAAACCCACATAATTGCAACCTGTTCTGAAAGAGGTAATCTCTTTTTCTGATCATCCTACTAGCTGTTCTCTGCATATGTATCTTTTTGGATTAATCTGTCTTGAAACTGATGATGAGAACGATACAAAATAGCCCAGATGAAAACCACTAGTATTTTGAGAAGCAATATTAATATTCCCTAGAGTCTAACAGGAATACATTTTCGGATTATATTTGGCTTTTTTTGTGGCTGCTTTAAATTGGTGCCTTAGTTACCCTGTGACCAAGTAGTGCAAAAGAACAGAAGGAGATCTGGCTGCTTCCAGCTGATGAGTTGGTGTATGCTTGGTTTATGCAACGACATAGCCAGCTGCTTGGGATATGTCATTTTCAGGAAAATCTGAGATGAAGAAAAGTATATGCACAGAAGACTGAAATTCGGGCTTAAGTACAAAATGCGATTATGGGCACCTAAATCATCCAACAGCCAGCCATGTTGCATGACTGTAACATAGAGAGGGAACATCTGTAAAGTGTGGAGGTGAATGTATGTCTGGATTTCAAACCCTCAGTGAATTTTAAAGTATTTAACATAGATTTGTGCATGTTTGTCCTGCTTTAAAGTAAAAAAAAGTCTGTGAAAATGAGATTTATCCAGTCTGAATAGTACTAATGTAAAGTCTGTGAGATGTTTTGGATTTGTTTACATCACCCCATGATGCCTACTTTTTATCCACTCTTGTGAATATTCTTCATGATGTCTATTGAATGATGCTTAACTTCACAGATGAAATGCAGTCAGCAAGCTGAGAGTACACTTAGTGAAGAGTGTCCACCACTTTCTTGGGCTTCCAAGATGGAGTACTGTGGGAGAGTGTTAAAAATTATCTACCAAACTATAGGCTTACAGAGATTAAGGCAAACTTTGGTAAATTAAACTGTTAAACTGCTTTAATTTATCAGAATTAGGGCTGTGGAAGGTAAACTAATTTATTCAATTAGGAACCAATCTCCTAATTTCATTTACTATGATTGTGCTATGTTTTGAGGCAGAAAGGAAAACAGTCCTTATGGCTAACTCTATCTTAGTAACTTAAATCTTCTGGAAGGGAGACCAGACAGTGGCCAACAGCTATGATGGAAAGATGCCCATATTGCACAGCCCTATGCACAGCCTGTTTTGGTCTTCTGCATCAGTATCATCTGTGGGAGGTGTCGCTGGAAGGTGCCAAAGCAGTTCTGACCAAAATTTAGTAGTACAGGTGCTCAAACTGAAAGGCTCAAGAGTGGACATCTGCGTATGGGAAGAGAATGAGAACATTGACAAGAGAAAGCTGGCCCAGACAGCCCAGACTGCAGAAATTAAGCAGAAGTAATTTTTCATTAGACAGTATGGATCCAAAAAAACCAACAAAACAACCCAAACCAAACCAAACAAACAAAAAACAACCAACCAAAACAAAACAAAAACTTGACTGCATTTAATTTTCTGGACCTGTAGAGAGAATTTTCTTGCCTTCTCCATGCACATGCATGACAAATGAATGAGTGTAGGGAATAGTCTGGAGTTTATATCAAAATTATTGAAAATCCTGCTGAACGGGGCAGGGCAGGTGCATGATGTGAATTTTTTTTTCTAGGAAGACAGTATAACCAACAGGCTGCTGGAATATTTTGGACATACTGGTTCTCTGATACTTTCAACTGACTGCAAACAAGCAAATATTGTTTTTATGATAAAAATTATTAAAAACCTTTTCTGCCCATCTCTAATTTAATTTTAAGGGTCTTATTTTTAACAGAAAATATGAACATCTCTTTCACACTCGAGGAGTGAACCTTCATTCTTCACCCTCAATCCTGCCAGAAAGGGAGAACATGCTGCCAATATCTTCCAGCAACTCTTAAAAAAATATGAGAAGAAATTTGCCTTGTTTTTTGCTTAGAAAAACATACATATTTTTTCTACAAAACCAGGCTTATTTTAGAATGGACATACCTATAAAGATAATTCATGTTTTAATATTTATATATATATACTGTTGTTACTATGCCCATCTAGTCCATGTCCGTTTTGTTAAACTGTATGATTTCCTCACAAAGAGGGGTAACCATAAAGACCCAGTATGAAAGATCTTACTCAATTTGCTTTTCTCTCTACATATTTAACATGCTATTTTTTACTGATATTATGAAGATTACATTAGTTTCCAAACAGTATATATTTTTTAAAGATTACTCATTGCCTACTGGTTAACATTTTCACACTGTATAACATTACAGGCATTTTTCTCTGAAACTGTCAGCATTTTGTCAGCCAAAGTGAGCTTTAATAAAAGTCAGGCTCTGACAATTTTCTGGAATAACCCAGAGCTCAGCTCTATGTGTCTCTGTGAACAGGATGTGAAGATTGGATCTCCTGATGAAAATTAGCGTGAGCCACTGCTGCACTTGGCTGACACCTACATTTTGGGTTCCTGTGTGCTGGTGCATGCTATCAGGTCTAGGCACTTAGAAGGAAGCTGTCACTCACTTTAGCTAATCAATCAAAGTTTGTCACATTCTTGTATGTTTTCACTAAAAACCCAAACTGGGACACCAGATGTGGTGAATACATGGACAGTCTATGTTTTTGTATAAAAACATCTGATGTGAAAAAAGAGCAATGAAAAGCAAGTTTGGCTTAAAGCACATGGGGTTTTTTTGTCACATGCACACTCATGAATGTTTTCATTACCTATATCTCTCTGAGATTGCCGTCACTAATTTAATTTGAGAAAACATTCCCCAACTACTTTACTGCAAATAGTGTCTAGCAAATCAGTTTTGTTAGTCTCTCATAGTAGTTAGATGAAGAAACTTGGTTGAGGGAATAAGTGGAGCATTTGTTAATATAAATCTCTTCTTTAGATCCTTAAATCATAAATTTTTAGATACAACTGATAAATAAGACACTTCTTTGAAAGAAAATAAAATATTTTGATTTTGTGCTACCTCTCCTTATCACGTCTTCTTTCCATTCCTATTGTGTGTCACGGCTGTTTCCATAGTGCTCTATGGACATTTTGCTGAGCTCTTACAGATGAAACCCACAAGTACACTGCTGAAGGCTCCTACTGCAGTCATTTATAAAAATGGAAAGTGTCATGAGACCTGTGCAGAAAATGCATGAGATGGTGTCCAGGAAGGGAAGCTGATGACCTCTTCTTTAAGAGGGTATGAGAAAAATCCAATGTGTTTGTATTTCTACTTGAAATGAACTTCTGTGTCATCTGTCCACCTACAAGCGTGTTGTATGAGTTTTCAACAGTACTTTGCAGTCATAATGCCTTGAAAACGACGAGTGATTTACCTTCTCAAGAGGAAACCTTACCAGACAGTTCTACTTTGCATTTGAAAATGAGATTGAAGACCAGTGACAGATAGACACTGAAGTGAAGAAAAATCACTGTATTGATCTACTAGTCAAAGTTAACAGTGGCAAAAATAGCACTTGATGATTTTTATTGGTATCCCATTTCCTAGATCCTGAGGAATGAGTCATATTCTTTGGAGCTGTTCACACCTGCTAGGAGACGGGCAGTTCATGCTTGGTGCTTGGTAGTAATAATTTCCCTCGCATATGTTTTAAACTAAGATGAAGCACATGCACAAACAGCCCTACTGAAAACTTAATATTTTTTGAGGAGCTAGGAGAAGTGTTCTGGATGAGTTGGTTTTTAATTATTCTCTCAGGATTAAAAGTCTTTTATGCAAAATCTTCAGGTGTGTTGAGCCTCAAAATACCTATTTAATAGGACATCAACAGAAGGGAACAGTAAGTATAGAAATGGCCCAGGGCTTGAGTGAAGAGAACAAGAAGCATCATGGCTTCAAGACCAAAAAAGGACTAGATCAAGCATCCCTCATCAAGAAAGTGAAAATTCTGCTTCAGTGTGGCACACTGTCTGATTTTCCAATTTGCTGTAACTGCATTTGTGCATTTGCAAATATTTGCAGTATGTCTCTGTGCTCTCTCAATTCTGATCATTGATGCAGAGTGATGGGCAGTTCCCCAGATGCCTGAGAGCAAGCCTACCTTTTCTTGGAGTAAGGGAAGGCTGAGCATGATGAAATATCAATATATTAAAATCATAATACATAAAAATAGATGTAAAAATAGATGTTCTAGGATGACGCTGCTTGAGCAGGAAGGTTGCACCAGATGATCCCACTGTGGTTCCTTCCAACTTTACCCATTCTATGATTCTGTGACTAAGCAAAATCCCTGACATTATGTTGTTCTAGAAAAAGCATGGAAGAATCCTGGCACTGCTGTACTTCTCACTGCTGTAATCCCTGAAGTTAGAAGGCAGTAGGACTCAGAGTTGTTTTCAATCCATCTTGCCTAGCAGGGAGAAGTGTTGATAAAGCAAGGGACAGAATTTCTGAAGGATTCTGGTACATTCCTACTGCTTCTGCCAATGCTGGCGATAGGCAAGTTGCTTGGTCTTTTTTCTTTTTATACTTCTCTGTAGACATGAAAATTGCCAATGTTTTTCATGGATCTATGAGCCTGAACTGCTCTATTTAAGAAATATTTGCTAATAATGAGATGATGCAAATAAACAGCCACACTCTGTGGTTTCCTTGCTCCCAAGCCACCCCAGAGTCATTCTGGTCCATCTTTTCAAATTAATCCCTAAAGAGGAGCATATCAGGAACTTTTTGTCCATCTACAAGCTGTGTGCATCTGACACCCTGATCTGAATGCACAGCTACATGATTATGTGTATAAACAGCAAATACATGCATTTTTGGATGCTAGTTCTGAAAATTTGACCTGTAAAGCAGTAGGTTAATTCAGTACACACGCAATACTTCTACTTTTTGTATTTATTCCTGCACTTTCACAGGCTTTGTAGTGGTGTTTTGGTGTGGCTTTCTTGTGTGTCTTCTTCGGCTTTGAGGTTTCATTAAATGTATTTTAATTACTGAGGTTTTTCTATAAATAGGATTTTACTAATATTGCCATTCACATTGAATAGAAACAAGGAAATAAAAAGTTCTAATTGATCTTTTAATTCAAGCCCAAATAAAATAAACATGGGGAATGATGAGTTTTAGCCAGATCTCCTGGTAGAAAAGCTGACCTAGAATTTTTATGAGAATGGGTTTTTTCTTGACAGTTTTCCAGAGCTTCATGTTTTTTTCATACAGGTCAAAAATAATTTTTCTTCCTATTTTATCATTGTTTCTTCTGGTCCTGGCCTTAGCAATCAGGACAAAAGGTACATAATAAAAACTACCATATGTAGACAATAATTTGAAGATTTATTTATTTCCAGCTTTTGAAGGTGCTACAAGTAAATTTATTTTTTTTATTGTAGTTCATACAGACAATTCATTAAGGTTTGTGGGGTTTTTGTTTGTAAGGTTTTTTTTAATGTGTGACTCATCTGTTGTTTTTTCCATTTGGATTTCAGATATTTTTAAAAGTAAATGATGTATTTCAAGTCAGATATATTCCTATATATTCATCAGACCTTTATAAAAACTTTTGACATTTAAGGTCCTCTCCTTCCAAGTAGGTTTTTATGATATTCAATTCTTGGTCAGCCTGGACCCACTAGGTAGATGGAGAAATGTCTTCACAATGTACCATTAACAACATACTCAGTTGCACATTTTTTTCAGTTGGTTGGTTTGGGGTTTGTTTGTTTGTTTGTTTGTTTGTTTGTTTGTTTTGTTGGTGGTGTTTGGGTGTTTTTTTGCTTGTTTGGTTTTGGTTTTTTTTGTTTGGTTGGTTGGGTTTTTTTGTTTTGTTTTTGTTTTATTTTGTTTTGTTGTAAAGGTGTCCCAGTAAGAAACACAACCCTGAGGACATCTTGTCACTTGCAGGTTGACAGAGACTGTCCAGGTTATGGGAAGAAAATAATAAAACCAAATTTGCACCTATTCCTTTCATGGCAGTATGCACCTCCTTTTTTTCTGTTGCTCACGACCGGAAATTAAACATTTAGAGTCAGACTTCCAAACAGATGGGTATATTAAACACCTGATGCCCAATCTTGGATAAAATCTATATCAGTATTAAGGAAAACTCAGGCTTTAAAATGTCATGCTTGAATGGCTGAGTCCTGCACTTTACACATGGTTATAGGAAAATTCAAGTTCTTCTTTTGTGAACATATAAGATACTTTTTTGTTGTTTCTGCTCGTAGAGCTTTCAGAAAGGGTACCATGTGTTTATCAGGACCTGGGAAATTGATTATCTGGCTGGTTAAGCCTGTTCTTATACTGGAACCCCGAACTGGTTCTGCATGGAAACAAACATCATTTTTACTACTACGGTTGTTTCCCTGTTTGTTAGTTTTCATGTTATAGTGAGGTTGCAATAGACTGACAAAGAAGAAAATATGGATTTTTCTTTTTTAATTGATGGAAGATTTGCCAATGAACTTAATCCCAGTGTACCTAACAACCTGTCCATTAGTATTGTCATGTTCAAGTAACTTAAATTCAAAATGAAAATAAAAGCTCTTTTAAAAGTGTCTATCTGAACATGTCCATCACATTTTTTGATTTATGACTGCCATCTGTAATTCCTTCTCAGTCTCATTGTAGTCCCATTTTTTAAGGAGATTTAAATATTCCACTTGAAGAAGTTTCTCAAGTGGGATGTTATATTCAATCAAAAATCATGTTTTCTTCAATGGAGATATACTGTGGTACATCACAGCAAATTCTGAAATATTGTATAGAAAATATATTACATTAAAGATTTTTTTATATATAGTTGGCACTTTACACTGCTGTTCCAATCATAAATGACCATGTGTGCCCTGGAAATGGTACACCCTCAAGTACCCCTAAAAATAGAGGGATTCATTAAAAAGTCTATATTTCTGTCTTTGAGAAATGTTTTGTTGTTAGACACACTGAATATCCTTGGCAAATATTTTATTTAGTGTAATATGAACTTGTGAATGGATTTGAATACTTGAAATAGACATGATTCATCAATTTAGGTTAAATAAAAATGAGAGGCTGGTCAGCTATAAAAACCCACTAGTTTAACTAGTTAACTTAACTTTTAAGGACCTTTCACACAACCTTCACACACAAAAACCTTCACCACCACCCCTGCCCCATAAAACTAATTGGACTATCACAAGGCCAGAGCAATGGTTGGTTCATATTTTGGAAATAAAAATTCACAGTTCCATTGGGTTCATAGCTACTTTTTGACATACTGACGTCAGTAAAGCTGTACTGGCTTATGTGGCTTAAGGTGCAAATCTAATTCCTTATGTCTTTCCCTCTTCCACTATGGTTCTGCAAAGCCAGACTATTCTCAAAATCTTCTCTTGCTACATGTTCTGGAGTTTTTTGGTTTTGGTTGGGTTTTGGGTCGATTTTTTAGTTGATTTTTTGGTTGATTTTTGGGTTTTGGGTTTTTTTGGGAGGGGCGAGTGGGGGCTGAGGTTTTGTTTAACTGTTATAGGGAAATATTTCCCAATCTAGTGTTTAGGTTGCGAAGGTTTATCATAGAATAATACAATGGTTTGGGTTGGAAGAGACCTTAAGAATAATCTAGTCCATAAGGAAGAGAGAGTCTGAAAGAGGACAGGTTTTTTTAACCCACCAGCATCTTTTGCACTGGCAGTGGTTCGTAGAAAAATGCAAAAAAATTCCCAAATCAAACCTTTATCTTAGATGAAGTTTGCTTTCAAATAATTGCTTCTACAATTAATTTTAAGTCTATGGAAAATACTTGCTGTCTTTCTTGGGCCAGGATGGGGATAATTTTTTGCAGTTGGCAGGAGGGGGCATGCCTGGAACACAGAGATTATTCTGTACCACCTTATGGCATTCCCAAGGTTGGCAGACTTCCAGGCAGAGGTGGTTCACATACTGCAGGTTCCCATGTGGTGAGGTTTTTTCACATGTGAATCATTGATTGTTCTTGTATACATTTTATTAATATTGTTGCTGCTATTCTTCATTTCTTAGTTCATTGCTATTTCCAGTAAAATTTTCTTATCTCAAATCATAACCTTTTCCTTCTGTGCCTCCAATTCTCCTCTCCAGCCTGCTGCAGGAGGAAGGGGAGGGAGTGGGAGGAGTGAGCAAATGGCTCATGGCTTGAAGTGTTTCAGTAGGAACACTAAATTGGGGAACACCTTTCCGAAATCAAGACACTTGCTAACAAAAAAAAAAAAAGACTTCTCTGGTCGTGGAAAAGAAGCATGGAGTACAAGACAGAGAAAGGAGTGAAATCAACTTAATTTTTCACATAATTATGCAGCAATTACTTTCAGCTAGCATTTTCCATTCTTTAAGTAGTTGTTAAGTATTCCTTAGTAATACATGAATTTATATCAATAGCAATCAACTTGTTAAATACAAACATGTTTGGCTTCTTCTCTTGTAGAAAAGAAGGCACTTTATTTTCTTTTTGAATAGTAATTTCTTATCCTTAGCAAAACAAAGAATAGAAATTAAACTACATTTTTAAGACAAAAAAAAAAAAAAAAAGTATTGGTTTTAAGGTTCAAAAAGAACATTCATTATTCCTGGAGAAATTGTCACTGAATTTGATTTCCTCATTGTTTCACCACCTACTTGTGCCTTTTTCTGTTTTAATGTCAGGTCACTATGGAACAGGACTGGGTTTTTTTTCCTTTGCTGGGATAGCTAAAGCTCCAGGGCTTCTATATTCAGAGCTGAAATATAGTTTTACAAACTGGTCTTCAAGTGCAGATAAAGAAATGAAATTTATTTATTCAAGTATTATTTTTTAGATTGCTTGATTGAAAATAATTTTTTGCATAAGTAACATGATATTTTTTAAATCCCATTTTAGGCTTCAAGATCTAGTTGCTGTTTGTTTGGGTTCTTTTAACTTAAAAGTTATGTCTGAATGTATGTATAAATTGGGCAGGGCTGATTTTCAACAAATTAAACGTAAATGATAATTTTAATATCCTCTGTAATAAGGCTTACTTTTCCAAAAAGATATATCACCTCTAGAGGGCAGTGCTAAATTGAGATGACCATTTTGGATTTTGTCATGTAAAGTACTGGATATCTGACTAACTGACCATCACATGAAACTTTTTACTAGTGATTTTAAAGTAATGCTAAAGTATACCCATTAAATATTCTAAAAGATTGGCATTGCTTGAAATCTTCAAGATAAAATATTTGTGTTCCTATGAAATTTATATCTGAGCATGTAACTTCCATGGTTACATGGAAGCAGAGTGAGAAAACCTGAATAGTTAAGAAGTTGTGGACAATATTCGGATCGACATAGATTGAATGAACTGAGAAAATAAAGGGAAAACATATTTTCCATAAAAATAACTCTTTACTGTACCCCGGGCTTTTGTAACCGGCCACCTTATGAATTCAATGTGACCACAGAAATGGGAAGTTCACACTTTGTACAGGTTATTTAGAATTGAGAGGTTATTGAGAGTTTCTTATCTTTCTTTTTGGGTGGAGCTAAATGATCTTTTTCATAAGCAGTGACTGTTTCTCTTCTGTTGTCCTTTGCAATGGCTGCAATCCTGAGTTCCTCTATTTCTGTTTTGCTGCATTAACTTTAGTTCTTGCATCCATTCACTTCATACCCGTGTACGTCAGATTGAGTGTTCAATTCCTATCTTCATTTGACACATACAAACCAACAGACCAACATGTTTCAGGTACTGAAATCTTTACCAGTCAAGATCTGCAAATTCCTAGATATCATAAGCAATTACGGCATCTCTTTTTTTCCCCAAAATAAAATGCACTAGAAAAACATTGTACACATACAGGTAAAATGGATACTGAAATGATGATATGAGATATATAGTAATCTTTGTGGGCTTTAGACTATGGAAGTGTTTATTAGAATTTTTTGAGAACAGGAATGCTAAGAGTATGCAATCAACAGGTTGTCAAACGTTGCTTTCAAAGATGGTGCTTTCTTAACACTATTATTATCTCCTGTTCAAGCTGGAAAACGTTTTGACCCTTTGTCTTTTAAAGATACCTTTTGGCCAAGGAAGGTGGGAACCTTCCTGGAATGAAAAAGATGACCCTCTCCCTCCAAATTATTATAAGTTTGCAATTATGGGGCTTTCAAGCAAAGATATGGGAAAATAAATAATTCCTTACTAGAATATATATGTGTGTGTGTGTGTGTGTGTGTGTGTGTACATATATATATAAAACAACAACAGTAACAACAATAAAAAAAGAAAACCCAATAGCAGCCTTTTCCCAGCCATCAAGAACTTTCCCTTTTTTGTGTAATTATTACCATAACAGGCAGGGGATGGCTGTTATGGCATAACAGCCTGATGGCTCCTGGGGAGGCCATGGCAGCAGTGACTCTCCCGCAGCTTCAGAATGCGCTTCAATGCAAGCCCTGAGCCCCGCCAGGGATTAATGGCAGCCCCAAGAAGAGAGAGGATGTGGGGAGGAAAGGGAGGGTGCTCGGTTTGCCTGTGCTCTCACATGTCTGGTGTGGTACCCTGATGATGGCAGCCCCAGTGAGGTTCCAGTCCACCAGCAGCTGAGAGGTGCTCCCTCCAGAGAGAGAGAGGAGGTGGGGGCCTGGTCTTTTCCCCTGGAAACAGCCATGCAGATGGTCGGGATCTCTCCCAGTGAGGGTGAGTGTTGCTGAGAGAGTCCCAGTCCTCCGACAGTTCACTGTTAGCAACAGCCTCACCAACAGGCAGTCAGGAGAAACTTCACAGCAGCACCAAACCCCTGAGCAGGAGAAGTCCAGCGCCAAACACCACAACCATCTCACCTCCAAGCAGGGCAAAGACTGAACCATCTCCAGCTAAGAAACTGCCAGAACCACGCTGCTTCCCCCGCCACAACCCCCGCACAATTCCAGCAGTATGCCAAGGCATTACCTCTTAATCGATGTCTGTTTGCTACTTCTATGACAACAAATGGGAAGAAAATTCCTTGAAGAAACCTAATCCCCAAAATCCTTTCTTTCTGTAGCGGTGTATATATATAACATCAGAAAAGAAAACATAGCTTCATTTCATTAATGCTCTCGTCTGATGCAAATTAGCCATACACCTAATGTATGAATGACAGAAGAATTATAAAGTCAGCCTTAGCCCCATAGGCACATCTTACAGGCATGCAGAGAAATCGATGAATTCTATACTCCGTGCAATGGTACCTAGTTGAACAAAACAGGGTGGAAACAGGCAGGTTATTTGGATATATAAACAAACAAACAGCAAGAACAAAATTGGTACATTTTTGTTTTCAGTGTTGGCAGTCTCCCTGCAATTCAAGTTTCATACTATTGAGAGCAAACTGTTGAGATTCTGTAGTGCACCCATGGGAGCTTGGTGAAATCCTTCTGGTGCCTTCATTTTGCCAGACAGAGGGTGGAGTAGGTCAAATATTTACTTTGGGATAGGAGTGGTTAACACAGCTCATCCACAGCCTATGCATTCACTCTGTCAACATGAGAAGGGACACATTTTCTGAATTTTGTGTGCTGTAGTGATAAGTCCAAGGAGATATTACCCCAGAACAATTTCACTTCAAGTGTCATGCAACCCAAATTGAGTCATGTGAGAAATGGGGTTTAAGCAAGATATCTTTTCTACTTTTTCCTAGAAGTTTAATCGAGAAGCTGACAGCATATACATTATATAACCATTATATATATAATATATGTATAATATAACCATGCAGGTTTCTCATGGAGGATTTTCTTGGAGACAAAAAATATTTTTGAAAAACCAACACCTTTTCTGTTAGAAGTTTTGGTTGAAAAGTCTTTTAAGAAATTGAGAATAGCCATTACAGGAACTTCTCAAGTGCTCTGCACTATCATGGGTGAATTTCTTTCTGTTCCCAGCATACATCATGTATATATACATATACATATATATCTATATTTACACAGACATACATCTATAAATTGTATAAATACATGCAAATATATATAAAAACACTTAAATATATACAAATATATAAAAATATATATTCTTTTTTTTAATATATGAAAAGGAAGCATCATTATGGATGTAATCTGGTAAGCTAAAACTTACTTTAGCTTACCAGATGTTTGCTGGGAACACCACACAGCTGACACAAACAAGCACAGAAGATTCCTAAAACACCGGGGTGATAACTTCATGGTATTCTCACTAAGTAAGCTGACTAGGAAAGACTCCCTCCTTGTTTTTCTGCTTGTTAACTGAGAGTCTTGTAGTTATGGATTTTCTGCCATCTTGTCCACAGCCACCATGAATCAATAGAGTTTAAAATCTGTGTTGACAGTAGGAAAAATGCCAGCAAAATTTCAGCTCTGGGCATGGAGAGAGCAGACTTCAGACTGCTCAGGGAACTAGGGAGTAAAGCATCCTGGGAAATTCTATTGAAGGTGCTAGGGTCCTGGTGCTGGGGTCCCACTACTGGAAACTTTTTAAACATCACTTCTTAAGGGCAATTCCAAAAGGTCAGAAGGCAAGCAGAGAAGGCAGAAGGCCAGCTTGGCTGAGCAGGGATCTTCTGGTGCTAAGGCCAAAAAGGAAGGTGTATGCCTACTAGAAGCAAGATCAGGTGACATGGGAGGAATACAGAGATGCTACTGCCACTGTAGGGAGAAAATTTGTGGGACCAAAGCTCAACTGGGAGCTGGCAAGTACTATGGGTGACAATAAAAAGCATTTTTTAAAATATATTAATAGCAAAAGANAATATAACCATGCAGGTTTCTCATGGAGGATTTTCTTGGAGACAAAAAATATTTTTGAAAAACCAACACCTTTTCTGTTAGAAGTTTTGGTTGAAAAGTCTTTTAAGAAATTGAGAATAGCCATTACAGGAACTTCTCAAGTGCTCTGCACTATCATGGGTGAATTTCTTTCTGTTCCCAGCATACATCATGTATATATACATATACATATATATCTATATTTACACAGACATACATCTATAAATTGTATAAATACATGCAAATATATATAAAAACACTTAAATATATACAAATATATAAAAATATATATTCTTTTTTTTAATATATGAAAAGGAAGCATCATTATGGATGTAATCTGGTAAGCTAAAACTTACTTTAGCTTACCAGATGTTTGCTGGGAACACCACACAGCTGACACAAACAAGCACAGAAGATTCCTAAAACACCGGGGTGATAACTTCATGGTATTCTCACTAAGTAAGCTGACTAGGAAAGACTCCCTCCTTGTTTTTCTGCTTGTTAACTGAGAGTCTTGTAGTTATGGATTTTCTGCCATCTTGTCCACAGCCACCATGAATCAATAGAGTTTAAAATCTGTGTTGACAGTAGGAAAAATGCCAGCAAAATTTCAGCTCTGGGCATGGAGAGAGCAGACTTCAGACTGCTCAGGGAACTAGGGAGTAAAGCATCCTGGGAAATTCTATTGAAGGTGCTAGGGTCCTGGTGCTGGGGTCCCACTACTGGAAACTTTTTAAACATCACTTCTTAAGGGCAATTCCAAAAGGTCAGAAGGCAAGCAGAGAAGGCAGAAGGCCAGCTTGGCTGAGCAGGGATCTTCTGGTGCTAAGGCCAAAAAGGAAGGTGTATGCCTACTAGAAGCAAGATCAGGTGACATGGGAGGAATACAGAGATGCTACTGCCACTGTAGGGAGAAAATTTGTGGGACCAAAGCTCAACTGGGAGCTGGCAAGTACTATGGGTGACAATAAAAAGCATTTTTTAAAATATATTAATAGCAAAAGACAGTGCAGAAATAGCATCAGCCCATTACAGGATGAGAATGGTGACCTCATAAACAGGGACATGGACAAGGCACAGTTTCTTCGCCACTGTCTTCAGCACCGATGCTGGACTAACAATGTCCCAGCACTCTGAGCTGGAGGACCACGGCTGTGAAAACACTCAGCTCCCAGTTAACCCCGAATGTGTGTGGGATCTGCTGATTCAGCTGGATCCCTCTAAGTTTATGGACCTTGATGGGGTTCACCTGAGAATACTCAAAGAGTTGGCTGATGTCATTGTGAGGCCTCATTCAATGACTTTTGAACACTCTTCAGAATCTGGAGATGTCCCAGGTGACTGGAAGTTGGTGAACATTCTCCCAGTTTTCAAGAAGGGCAAGAAGGAGGACCCCAGAAACTACAGGCCTGTCAGCCTCACTTCAGTGCCTGGTAAAGTTATGAAGGTAATTCTGGGAGTTATTAAAAAACATCTGAAAGATAACGCAGTCATCGGTCACAGTCAGCAATTGACTCATGAGAGGAAAATCCTGCTTATCAAACTTGATTTCCTTTTATAACAAGATAATCTACCTAGCTGATCAAGGGAAGCCAGTTGGTGTAATCTTTGTGGATTTTAAAGCTTTCAGTGCTCTCTCTCCCAGTATCCTTATGGTAAAAATGTCCAGCACACAGCTGGATAAACACACGATGGGATGGGTGAGCAACTGGCTCATGGGTCAGACATGAAGGGTTGTAGTCAATGGAGTGACATCAAACTGGTGACGTCTCACCAGTGGGGTTCCACAGGGCTCCATCTTAGGCCCTGTGCTCTTCAACATCTTCATAAATGACCTGGATTTGAATACTCAAAGCTATGTTTGCCTGTGATAATAAACTGTGAGGAGCTGTTGATTTTCCTCAAAGGCAGAAAGACCCTGCAGAGAAACCTCAACAAATTAGAGGACTGGGCAATCATGAATTTCATTAGTTCAACAAAGGAAAGTGCTGGATAGGGAAACTCTAGACATACAGACAGATTGGGGAACAAGACACTGGAAAGCAGTGCTGTGGGAAAGACACCTGGGGGTCCTGGTCAGTGGCAAGTTGAACTTGAGCCAGCAGTGCCCTGTCAGCCAGGAGGGCCAAGCGTGTCCTGGGGGGCATCAGGCACAGCATCCCCAGCACGCCAAGGGANTGGAAAGCAGTGCTGTGGGAAAGACACCTGGGGGTCCTGGTCAGTGGCAAGTTGAACTTGAGCCAGCAGTGCCCTGTCAGCCAGGAGGGCCAAGCGTGTCCTGGGGGGCATCAGGCACAGCATCACCAGCTGGGCAAGGGAGGGGATTGTCCCGCTCTGCTCTGCACTGGGGCGGCCTCACCTCTAGTCCTGGGGGCAGTTTTGGTCACTGCAATATCAATCTATTAGAGAATGTCCATAGGAAGGCCATGAGGAAAGTGAAAGCTCTTGAGGGGAAGCTGTACGAGGAGCAGCTGAGGTCATTGTGTCTGTTCAGTCTGGAGAGGAGGAGACAGAGGTGAGACCTCATTGCAGTCTGTAACTTCCTTGTGTGGGGAAGAGGAGGGGCAGACACTGATCTCTTCTCTCTGGTGCCCAGTGACAGCACCCAAGGGAATGGCCTGAAGCTGTGTCAGGGCAGTTTTAGGTTGCTCACAGCACCAAGCCTGACAGAGTTCAAGATGCAAGAGAATACTCTCAAGAACATGGTGTGACTTTTGAGGCTGTCCTGTGCAGAGCCAGGAGTTGGACTCCGTGATCTTTTTGTGCCCCTTCCCACTCAGGATATTCTATGATTCTATGAATTATTATGTTGGTAAATTAAATTTTTGTGGAAACCTCTCTTTTTTTTTAATTCTTGGGGATCACTTCCTTTTCATTGATTGCCATAATATAGACATTTTAAGGTGTGAAGTAATAAACTCATACTTCTATAAGGAATGCCAGTTGTACCACAACTTCATACAGATGAAATAGCAACATAGGATCATTATTAGTAAAAGTTTTTGTTTTAAAAGCATTGGATAACTTGATAGTTGCCAAGGCCTTTCATTTCTACTACTTTTTCCCAAGACTGTGAAAGTTTTTTATTTGACATTCCATCCTACAACAAAATATGGGGCTTCTATATCTGCTATTCTGAACCAAGCGTGAAATCAATATATTGACACTGCCCTGGAAGGGGTCAGCCTAGCTGGGCAACGGTCCCAGGCAAGGCAGCAGTGTCCTTCCCGCAGACACGCAGTGTACGTGCTGTGTCTCAGCTGCCGCGTGTTCAGGCTGCACTGGCTCAGCAGAGGCAGGGTGCGCCCTGAGATAGGTGACCCTGTTGTTCAGGTCTCCCAGGATCCCCGGAGGCGAAAGAGAAGAGGGAGAGAGCCACTTCCAAGACTTCCCGAGTTTATTGCTCAGAAAGACGAGGTAGGGGAAATGGCCCGAGGGTCCAGGCTAACATGGTCTTTTAAAGGGAGGTGGAACCGAACAACTGTCCAATAGGTAGGCAAGTAATGGGAGGATCCGAGGCACATACAACCAATGGGAGACCAACAGAGGAGGGGTTAACACACAATATCCAATGAGGAACAAAACTTAACAGAACTTTCTAGAGAGAGAGGTGGCGGCTTCAGACCTTGGTCTCGCCCTCTGATGATCCTTCACTCTCCGATTCGTCCTCCCATTTGATGGGCAGGACGTTAGGAGCCGAGGGCAAGCCTCTAGTGGCCCAATGCGCCCCAACAATATATAGTTTTAAACACAGATGAGACATCATGGCGAACTAATTATTGACATGCTAAAGTAATTTTCAACTTACAGAGAAGATAGATTATGACATTATTAATTTAACAGACAGTGGGTATAGGAAGATAACCTGCCATGTAAGCGTGCAGTTATCTGTAAAGTTTTTATTCTTATTTTGTTCAGCAAGCTATACAATTCTGACAGCTATGAATCACTTTTAATCTGTCAGAGATCGTCATCAGAAAGTTCAGCTGAAGGAGAATGTCTGTTTGACTCAAATGTAAGATGATTACTGTTTGCCACATTTTCAAATTATCCTATACTTAAAAAAAAAAAACAAAACTAAGCTGTTTAACATGGTTATTGTGTAATTTGGAAGGCAGGATGCAGTAGTACATCTAAAATAGATAGATACAGTTATGCAGTGAAACTTGTTTGGTAATGGATGACATGTAGCCATAGCAATAATAGCAAAGATGGTTTTCATTGCAATAACTACACATACATAAAAATATAGACAGAAAAACTAGAAAAACTGCTGAATTTCAGTTTTTCTTGTAGATATACAGTAGAGATATAAATACTGCAACAGATGACACAGTAGCAAAAGATGAGTGTGATTCTCCAGCTACAATTTTTCTTTTTTTAAGCTCAGAACACTTGTGTGTATCATTGGCCTTGCATAGAGACTAACAAGACCAGTCATAATTCTATGGCACTTTGTCTTACTTGAAGCATTTTTTATGGTAGACTTTATTGGGATTGACTTTATTAGAAGTGTTGAAGTTTTAGATTTTCTTTAGCCGAAGTATCATGCTTTTTTGGGGTACCATGATCAAGTTTTGCCATATGAAATTGTTCCCACTACAGTAGTTTTTTCTCACTTTCAGCCTTTTCTTCAGTTCTCTGGTTTCCAGGGCATGTTCTTGCTCCCCTGGCAGCTCTGCCAACTGCTGAAAAACAGAAAATTCAGCTTCTTTTATCATTACTTCACCCTAGCATGAATAGGACCCTGGGACCATCTTCAGGTGTAGGAGATCCCTGTTCTTGAGAAACTGGTCTCCATTGTTTATAGAAACCACAAAACTGACTTGGCTCCGAGAAGTGCTGCAGTATAGGAAGGCAAAAAGAAATTGATTTTCAATGAATGTGTATGATAACCATTGTTTCATTAAAAGTTTCAATAATTCTACAGGGCCTTGAAAGTGGCAGTGTGTATTATTATTCTTCATTTAGCTGGGTACCCCGTATAGAATGACAACACACAGAATAACAAACAAAAATGCTAATGCAATACGGTCATTAAGTAGAAAAATAACTCAGTAACTGAATAAAAAATCTTTGCTGCAAGATATAAAAAGAATTTTATTGAGTCAACAGTGAATTTCACCATGAACAAGAAGCTCAGCTATAGTTTGTTCTGTCAATCCTATTCTCTTCTTTCAGAAAAACTTCCCTTTGTCTTGGAAAAGGTATTTTGCCTGAATAAAAGTGAAGATCAGAACCTGGAGGTTTCAAAAACAATAGCAAGGCTTATAGAATATTTAAAACTAATTACGGCCCTTTCTACACATTGTAGAACTAAGAAAAATTAAAATATCCATGCAATAGAAATAGAGACAGAGGTAAAGAGTCCTTTTTGAAATAAATAGACAAGTTTGCATTGCTGTTGCTGTGGTCTCTGTTGGTCACTTAGACACCAGTGAGGTCCACTGGCTGTGGTTTCTTCTCAGCAGTTCCTTATGAACTCTTTTTACACTGAGAAGAGCAGTGAAAAGCAAAACCTCCTCAGTGTTGTTGAGAGTTGTCCATATGCACCTCAGGTATCCAATTTTCACCTGTTTCACGTGCTTGGATCCACTTCAAGCAGCATACAAGAATGTGGGCTGCTTTGAGTACTGAACAGACTATATGATTCATTTTACCATATCAAAGCATTTCTTATGAAGCATAAGCAGGCAAGCAAGCATAAATGTAAGTTTGAATGTGTAAACATTTATCTTGCATGTGGGAACTATGTTATTATTTGTCTTCTCTCCAAGCTGTATGCAGTGACTCACCATTCCTTTTTTAGGGCAAATCTATGGTTTTAGGCATTGGCAAGGTCCCTCTTCCTGAAAAAAGCCAGAAGCTTTTAAGTCATTTTAGTGATAAATTAATCTTGTTTGCATTGTATAAGACAGAATGACGTTTGGATCTCCTTTTGAAAATGTAGTGGCTTGATGCTGGCTGGATTCCAGGCACCAACCAAAGCCACTCTATCACTCCCCTCCGTAACTGGACAGGGGAGAAAAAATATAATGAAGGATTCATGAGTTGAGATAATGACCGGGAGAGATCACTCACCAAATACCATCACAGGTACAGCAGGCTAGAGTTAGAGACACTGATTGAATTTACTACTAACAAAATCAGAGCAGGATAATAAGAAGTAAAATAAGACCTTCGAAACACCTTTCTTCCACTCCTCCATCCGTGCCAGCTCTACCTTTTTCCCCAGCAGCACAGAGAAACAGGAATGGGGCTTATGGTCAATTTGTCACAGGTTGTTTCTCCTGCAGCAGCTCAGGGAGACGAGTCTTTCCCCTGCTCCACTGTGGGATCCGTGTCACGGGATATAGTTCTCCATGAACTTTTTTGCTGTGAGTGCATCCCACAGGCAACAGCCCTCACCAGACTGCAGCAGCAAGGTCACTCTTCCACAGGGTGCAGTCCTTCAAGGTCTTCAAGGACCCTCTCTTTATGTGCCTTTCACAGGGTCACAGCTTCCTCTCAGGCACCTACCTCCTCCGGTGTGGGTCTTCTCCACAGGCTGCAGGTGGATTTCTGCATCCCTATGGATCTCCATGGGCTGCAGGGACACAGCTGCTTCACCATGGTCTGCATCAGGGTCTGCAGACAAACCTCAGCTCTGGCACCTGGAGCACCTCCTCCCCCTCCTTCTCCACTGGCCTTGGTCTCTGCAGACACCTCTCACAAATTCTCACCCCTCTCTTTTCTGGCCTCAATTACCTGTGTGCAAAACCTTTTTTTCTGTTTCTTCTTAAATCTGTTATCACAGAAGCATTACCACCATTTCTAACTGGCCGAGCCTTGGCGAGCAGCACATATGTCTTTGGAGCCACCACAGATTGGATCTACCAGACATGGAGGAAGTTTCTAGCAGCTTCTCACAGAAGCCACCCCTGTAGCACCCCTGCTACCAAAACTTGGCCACGCAAACCCAATACAGAAGTAAACAAAAAAAATCCTTAGATTATTTTTTCAATTTCTCCTCCCATTTGTTTCCTCTGTCCTGGTATTTGGTAGCTGCAAACCTAGCTTTTACTGCCTGGAAAGTGGGCAGGCAAGCATCTCCTACCGGAACTAATGTTAATGTTATCTCCTTGGATTAATTGGCAAGTAAATGGTGCAGTTTATATGTTACCTCCTCAGGAGAGAGTTCCTACATCAGCAACTTTGTGATATTTTGCCCTGAAATTGAGTTCTGTGTTTAACCCCTTCCTGACAACCCACAGAAAGGAAGTCAGTATTTCTCCAGTTGCATGCAATGGGGAAGTGTACATCTGCAGTTTCCTTGAGAAATATAATTTTTACTTAATATAAACTAACTAAGTGTTTTAAGAGGGTTCTTTTTTTTTTGGCTAGTAACATCTCTGAGTAAATGCTAGTGAGACATATAGAAATAACTTTAGGGAATTCTTTAACTCGAGCCTTTTTGTAGATATACAGATATTCAACAGAATTATATCACAATTAAAACAGAATACCTTCTAGCTTGTATTTTAGGGCACAATAGGGTTTTTCTGGCTTAGCTGTGTTTTCAAAATCTTTCCAAGTGATTTCCTATTTCTCATCAGAAGTTGTTACTTTACATTTGTTACTGGAAACTCTCCTCTGTGCAAAACACACTCCTACACAATCCTGTTTTCAGGAACTATTTATGGTCCTCTCTGGAAGGGAAGTGTGCCTTGGAGTTTTCAAGTCAGTTCATAATTTTTAAAATTGCTTCCCCTAAGCAATATATCAAATTATCCACTAAAGTAAAGAGTTTATTTTTGCAGTCAATATATTTTGTATGTGAGTAAAATCAGTTGCTTCCCTAGCTAACAACTAAATTGTCTGCTTGTATGTGGGAGTGTTTCACCTCAACCAAGTCAAAGATTAACCTTTGTTTTCACCTTTATAATTCAGTGGGTCATATTTGTAAAATTCAACTTATTTATTATTATATTTAACTGAAAAAATCTTAGTTTTGTGGTTATGATGCATTACATGACAAAGAGTACTTTGAAACAAAACATATTTATTTCCTGAAGTGTTAGATAGATGAAGAACATTTTTAATAAGCTAGTGCCCTCCTGCTGAGTTTCTACCATCAGAACATGTCTATGCTAGGCAAAGTTTCATTTCTATTTAGTTTCAATTAAATGCCTGTAATGTAATTACACAGCACAGGAAGGATCTATTGATGTTGTGAATTTGATTTGTACTAAGATTACAAAAAAACCTCTAAGGTGTCTCCATAACTTTAGAAATTATTTTCTGTACTTCTATCTCCTTATGTGCAACAATAACATCTAGCAAATATAAAATCCCATAATTTTTTTTTCCTGTTTTGAGAAGTACTTTACTTGGCCATTGATTTTGAACAGAGCACTCAAGTAAAACATCTCCGCTTGAGGAAAAGGCAACACACTCGTGGGTGGAAACAATATGATGGCTGTTCTGGAAATACAGAAAATGACACAATTCCCAGAGATGATATAACTGTGTTAGTCAGTTTTTTTGCTTGTGCAACTGAAGCTAAACAAGGAAGAGCTATAACCTTTTTACAATTTGTAAAAATACCTAATCATTTTGTGGTTTCACCTCATATTTTTAGCATTTTTCACCTGAGAAGCTGCCTTTCCATGTGCATGATAGCAAAATTTCACTGTTTCATCAATAAAACTGTCATAATTTTACCCTGAATCTATTCACAGAAGCTTTGTCACTTGAGGTATATAAATCCAGTTTAGATGAAGGACTCTAATTAAAATCTTATTCGGTGTATAAAATAGAAAATTTATTTTGATTGTAGTAGTAGTAATCTGTAGTTTGCATTATGCTATTTTTCACATACAAACCATCTTTTTAGTGTTGCCTGTATCCCTCAATGAATTAGTTTCTTCTATTCCCACAAGCAAAAGCTGGTTCCTCTGCAAGTATATATGACTGGTAAGTTGAAATTACTGGAAAGCTAATATGAAAAACTTGGAAATGGTCCAGAAGTATAAGCTTCAACTTAGTTTTAGACTTGAGTTCCTGTGTCATCATAACTGATCAAAATATTCTTATTCAAATCAAAAATTAAATGGGTGAGAGTGTAGCACTGGCACTTTAATTTTTTTCTCTCTATGAATTTGGTTGATTTTCCTTTACTGTTCTGCCTTGATGTGCCACCTCAGATAGACTGCAGGTCACTTGGACCTCAGCTGGCCAAAATGGGAAAAAACAGCACCAACAACCAATGCTTTTATTGTGATGCTGGCATATAACTTGAGGGAGGAATTAAAAATTCACAGGGTTGTATCTCTCGATTTACCTGCTTTTGTAGGGAGTTAATTACACCCTGAGTCAGGCCACAGGCCAGGGAGTGACAAGGGAGAAGGACTCACCCGCCATTATACAGATATTTCAGTCAGGAGAGAATGGCCATTGGAGGAGGGTAACAGAGGAGAGTAGGTTACCTTTTCCTGAAAATACAGTTAATGCAACTCTAATGCATATGTATACAAATTACATATATAAGTACATTGCCCTATGCATATGGATCTGAAAAAGGTAAATTCTTAGAATATGAATTTTAGAAATAGAATTTAGATAGTAATATTGAGATGTTAGATACTATAATAAACTTACATGTTATTTGCACCGTTTACATAACATCAAAAATTTTTCATTCTAAAGATTTTTTTTAGTGAATGCAACAGCAAAATAACCTGCTCATTTTTTTTCTATTTCTGCCAATGTTGTTTGCATTAGAACACCGAATGAGCCAGTTTAATATCTACTGGAGAACCAGGAGTTAGGGTTTTGGGGGAAATGGTTTTTCTGGTTTTTTTATAAATGTGTTGTGAATCTCTGTTCTGACCATCTTTGATACTCCATTTCCTGGAAACAAAGGATGTCATAACTTTCTTTGTCATCTTGTTAAAAGATGACATCTCTTTATTTCAATTACGTTTTCAGAGCTTAGTAAGTACTTTAATAGAAATATCCTGTGACACAAGTCTGAGTGAGTAGATACACTTTTCCTGTTTCACAGAAACCTGTCTCAGAAAGTGATTTACAGAGAGACTCTGGCACAACTGGAAATTGAACTCCTGATTCTTGACTGCACACACACTGAAATACAAAAAATTCCATTTAAACCTAAGAAAATAGTTTTGTACTGTAGAATGGCTAAAAATGTTGAACAGTTTGCTCAGAAAGATTTAGAAGTAATTATGCTCAGAGATATTAAAAACCTGAAAGACACAGTCCTGAGTAACCTGCTTTAAGTGACTCAGCTTTGAGGACAGTGATTGGAATGGATGATTTCCTGAAGGTATTTCCACCAACAACCATTTCATGATTTTGTAGTTTTTTATTCAGTGGCCAAATTTTCACTGCAAAGTTTTAAAGCAGATACCTGCAGAATGGAAAGGGCTTTTCCAGACCTAGGTGTGTGTGCTGCTTGCTTTGTAAGGTGTATACACCAAAGGGTTTTAGTGAAAAATTCTTTTCCTTCCAAAAATTCCCACAACTATTTGAGGAACAACTGAGTCCACACTCCTCTTCTATAGTGCTTCTTCGTGGGACACTTCAGTTTCTGAGCCAAACTCTAGTGCATGTGTAGGTTGGACAAATTTGCCCTGAAAATATTGCTTAGTTTTCTGGAAATATAAATGAATATAGCTTTTTTTTTTTTTTTTTTTTTTTTTTTTTTTAAATGCCTAGCATTGTGAGCTTTTTCACATGTAGAAAGCAAACTGACTTTTGATAGGGAAAAATTACCTCTATTGACACAAATAATGCAGAACGTCTGCTAGAAAAAGGTGTTTCAGGAGCAGAAAGTTACTTTTACTTAAGGGATTTATTCCTTATTCCATAAGGAATAAATAACCTCTCTGAGTAGATACTATGAGCTTTTAATCTTAACAGACAATAAAAGAGGAGGAGGCAAAAGAAGAAGAAAATATTGTGTCTGAATATAAAGACATGTCAGCAATTGGTTTGGTTTAGGATCAAGTATCTTTATTTCCAAATGCAATTTCTTCCAGGGCAACGGTATGTGATGTAACAAGCTTTGGAATGGGAGCTGGTATCTCTGGAGAGCATTCCTCACCTTGGTCACTCACTGTGATTGTGCAGCTATGCCACTTGCTGAATGGAATTACTTCCTCTGTATGAGACTGTGCTGCAGCTCCTGGATGTATCAGGTCAGCTGTGTTCTCATCAAATATGATGATATATGTAGTCAACATTTATCTTTTGTGCTGAGCACGACACTAGCTATTAAATATTTCCATGTTATTTGAATAAGATTCAGTAACAAGCGCTGTGTCTTCTCTGTAGAGGTCCTGAAAGACAAATGAATTACACATTCTCTGTCTTCCTTTATTCTGTCAGTTTTATTTACATACAACGTAGCACAGAGAGTACAGCTGTCTATAATGAGGCTTTGCTCTTCAGTACAGTACAAGATGCAGTCTGTTCAAGGTAGGATGCTAATGGTGCTTAAACACAACTGTTAA
This sequence comes from Aleadryas rufinucha, assembly GCA_013397815.1. Classification (NCBI taxonomy): domain Eukaryota; kingdom Metazoa; phylum Chordata; class Aves; order Passeriformes; genus Aleadryas; species Aleadryas rufinucha. The sequence continues at coordinate 86,866 of VZTH01006160.1, forward strand.
ATGATTTTCAAACTGACAAGGTTAAAATACAAAAACAGTGTCAGAGCATTTGTATCATTGTCTCATTTTCAATTAAAGCTGAAAGTAAATGTGTCACGTATGCTTTAATTTTCTTTGTTGTTATATATGAAGGATAAACAGCAAGCTCATCAAAGCATACATATCATATACATTAGTATAGAATCAGAGACATAAAATAATTTGCAACTTTGTCAGTGTTTCAAAGTATATGGAGAACAGCACATAAAACCTGGCTATTCTGAGATAGTGCATTGGTGAAAGCAGTTGGATGATTTTGCTTTGATAGTACATATAACTTTTTGTATGTATATGGTATAGCTTTTGCATTACTAATGCCTACAATTTTACTGGCTGCACATTATTTTTTGTGGAGCAGCTCCAATGCAAGGTATTCTAGGGACTTTTTCAGACACCCAGGAGTGTCCTCTGTCTGCTGAGGAAGCTAATAACACATTGTTGAAGAGAGCTGTGTTGAAGAGAGCACAACCAGTCAATCAAGGGCGGGGATTTTCTCCCTTTACCCCATATTTTTTAGACCATGTTAGGATACTGCAATCAGTTTAGTATCTGCCATATGAACAAGATAATGATCAGAGAGCCACTAGGATGATCAGGTACTGGATCACTTGCTGTGGGAGGAGAAGCTGAGGGAATGGAAGTTGTTGAATCTGGAAAAGAAACAGCTTTGGGACAACCTAACCACAGCATTTCAATAACTACAAAAAAGTGTAATAAAAAGATAACAAGTGAAGCGCTTTACAGTGGTGCATGGAAGGAGGACAGGAGAAAATTTCTATCTGAGGGCAGTCAGGCACTGCAAGAGACTCTCCAGAGAGGCTGTGAGGTCTCTGTCCTTGGAGGTCCTCATGTCCTGAACGAATAAAACTCTGAGTGACCAGTTTTCATCTCATAGGTGGTCCTGCTTTGAGCAAGAGCTTGGACTTGAGAGTCAGTCAAGTTCCCTCCAACATGAGTTATCCTAAACTACACGCCCCATCTGTGTCTCCTCATGATGAAAATAGTTTCAATCCCCTTAATTTTAGACAAAATCTGTAAGTAAAGGACATGGTACTTCTATTTGTGAAGAGAGAGTAAGCACTTGGGAAAGAGAGATGAAGGTAATTGTGAGTTATTTTTGTGCATGTTATGTGTTTTAAAATTTTAGTATATTTTGCATATACATGGCTTATTAGTGTATTTTTTTTTAAATACTGAATGTAAACTGAAAAGGTGTGCATCTTTAATAGCAGGATAATGACTTCATACTTTCAATCCATTCTTTTGAGGGATCTACTAACAAGTACAAAAAGTTTACATATCTGAGTAGGAGTGGGGTTAAACACCTGTTTAGTAGGTTGTTCGTGCATTCTTTGAAATTAGGTGATTTTTAGAAAGCTCTGGAGAAGTGTCTTTTTCTTAAATACAATGCGCTAGATCTGATTAAAGTACGCAAACAAGAGGATACTTTCTCCTTACCTCCCCCCATATTGTTAACTTCTGTTAACTTAGCACAGAAGATAATTTTTCTCCCGCCACAATTTTTTTCTTTATTTCTCTTAACATGTCTTTCTATTTCCCTCTACTGTCTTTCTCCCATGTTTTTTTCTGAGGTAATTTCTGTAGAAATCAATTTTCAGCTCAAGTGGAATTCTGGTTGAAGGGAGCTTTAACCATTATTAAGGGACAACTATTTTTCCTTTGCTTTTTCCTCTTAAAATTGGCTACATTTTCTCCACCAGGCCTTTTCAGTTGTGCCCAGAATCTGAAATTCCATGGCAAAGTACCTCCTGCTGTATTCTACTGCTTTGGTAAAACCCTCCAGTTACTCAACAACTTAACTAAGTCCTGGGCTAATTCTAAGCCCTGAATATTTTGACTCATGTAGATGGAAAAAATAAATCCAACTGCACCAACCCTGCAGTAGTTAATTTTTATAGACCTAGAAGGAAATATGTGTGAGATGAAAATGTATTGCTAATTGTTTTAAGACCATTACTGTGAAATCAGATAGCCTAAAATGCTCATTTTTTTATATCAACATATCATAACTGTTCCCTATTCTGTGTTTGATATCTAGTTGGTTTTTTAAAATTAGAATTAGTCTTATGAAGATATTTTTAATAGTAAAATTACAAGAGAAAAATAAAAGAAAATTTTTTCTGTAGCAGTTTATCCTTTATGACAGCCATGATATTGTATCTTATGATTTGTATCAGTGGAAAGAATAATTCCTATGACTTTTGCAGTTGAGATAAGGGATTGATAGCTACTTTTATCTCCTGACCAATATCACATGGAATCCAGAAAAAAATTGTGCAGAGCATGATCACAGTGAGGCAGTAGTTAAATGAAAGGCTTAACATCAGTTAAAAAAAAAAAAAAGGAAAAGAATCAGATGTAGGAATGAAGTAGTGTTCTGTCCCCTTATTCATTTTAGAAGACATGTGAATGATATTGCAAGGGATTTTCCTGAGATTCATTCTCTGATTATTCCATGTCTGAAAGAATCAAAATGGTGCTCAGCTGGCGCAGTCAATAAGCAGACTAAACATGTGACAGATGCACAGACAACTTCAAAGATGCCATTACAAGTGCCTGTGGAAGTATTTAAGGAGCCAGATGCTGCTGCCTTATATCTTCCACAGCTCAGTCTGTGTCCTGTGATCAACTTCCAAAGGGAGTGTGGGGTTCAATATGCTGCAATAAACAATATTCTATCTAGTCATTTTTTATCTCTTTAGTTCCTTCAGCATTCATCTAGCACATGTACATAGGGAGCATGGATGAGTGTTGTATGGGTACATGCACATACACATGCCCCCAGCCATCTCTCCTCTTATGTGCTTTCATATCTGTTAGGGAAATTCAAAGACACATTTCAGAGTTTATCTGGGCATATACTACTATACTATATTATATTACTTTGCTTCAAAACAAAGAAAGAAACAACCTCAAAAACAGCCCCCTCCACATAGTTTGAGAGCTTTCATTAGATTGTATTTACATGGTTTATTTTTGTTTAATGTATTTCACAGTAAATGTAAACAATTTTTTTTGCTAGCTCTTTCTTTATCCTTGTCAAGAAGGGGATCAGCAGACTGATTCCTGTGCCTGTCCCTGGCTTGCTTGGCCACTGGATATACTTTGTCTTTTCTAAAGATTTATATGGCCTTTCTCTGTTTAAATCTCAGAATCAACTAGGTTGGGAAAGCCCTTTGAGATCATCGAGTCCAACTTGTGACCAAACACCACCTTGTCAACTAGATCATGGTATTGAGTGCTACATCCAGTCTTTTCTTAAACACCTCCAGGGGCAGTGACTCCACCGCCTCCCTGGGCAGCCCGTTCCAAGGTCCCATCACTCCTGCGAAGAATTTTTTCCTAATGTCCAGTCCCTGGCACAGCTTAAGACAGTGTCCTCTTGTTGCTGTTGCCTGGGAGAAGAGATTGACCCCCACTTAGCATTGCCACCTTATTTATTGGCCAGTATGGAAGAATATCAACCCTGCATAAGGAACAAGAGTCATGTCTTGTTAGGAAAAAGGCCCAAAAAGCGATAATTATAACAAGTTTTTCTAAGCTTCTATTTAACATAATCAATAAGAACTTTCTGTACTAACTGCTGTTCAAAAAAAACCCTCTAAACCGCCAACCCACCAACTAACCAACTAACCAACCAACCAGCCAACCAAACCCCTAAAAAACCGAAAACAAAATAAGAGGTGGATAAGAAGGCAAAAAATGAACTGAAAAGATGTTATTTTTAAATAAGAAAAAAAAAAAAACCTGTTTAAATTTTTTCAGTCAGTCTATTCATTTCTGGAGAAAGTTTGTGCTCTATTTTTGAGCTGACTTCATATAGCATTGAAGTCTGTTCATTGTGTTATTTTTAAACTTTAGTGTAAATAACCCTTGATTACAAACTGTCAATTTGTTCATGACTCTGTTTACTGAATGTGATGACATCACTCCAATTTAAAACTAGCAAGAAAATCACAATTTGATAATTTTTGTGAATAAAATTTCAGTTTTGTTTCATTAATGTTAAATAAATTTTGGGCAAGAACTGCTTCCAGAAGTATTTCACCAGAAAATCATCTCATTTTCTATTTACTATTACAGAGAGACTTGTCATTGTTTGAATCACTTGTTTTGACCTTGGTTGATGGTATCACAGTTACTTCATGTTTCAGTAAGTAAACACAGGATGCAATTTTATGCCTGAGGAGATGGGATAAGTTCACCTCATCTATGGAATCCTAAAGGCTTTCCTAGATGTCATAGTACTTCTCTGAATCACCTTCATGAAAATACTGCTATTTGCTGTCATATTTGTCTCTCTGCTGCGATAAAAACTGAATAATAACTGCATAATATTTGGCTAAATGTTATTTCAAACCTAAGCTGTGTATATTATGAAATATTATTATTATTACCATTATTATTATTATTATTGTTGTTGTTTTTATTCTTATTAATTATGATATGATGTGATATGATATGATATGATATGATATGATATGATATGATATGATATGATATGATATGATATGATATGATATGATATGATATGATATTACGTGGGACTGTGAACATTATAAAGTAATACTCAAGAGTTGGATGTAGGAATTTAATAATCAGTCAGAATACTGGCTGCTTTTTGTGCTCAGTGTTTTTGTGAAATTTCATTTTGAGACAACTTTTTTGAGTTTATGGACTACTTCTCTATCCAAGCTTTTTTATGCACATTTTGGTAAGCATAATTTAGTCTAACTCTGATATAAGTAAATGGATGTAAATTTTTGTGGCTGTTTTAACCAGGTCAGTAACGTGGCTATTTGATCTACTAGTTTCAAATTTTTTATGACAACGATGTCTTATAAAGTACACATTTCAGTACATTTTTTTATGGTTACTCTGGTATGCACATGACTAAGAATGAAGATAAGAACTTTTCCTATAAAATTATTTACAGATGAGGCAGATATGAGTGACAGGGTTGATATCCTTGAGGTAAGGGATGACAACTAGAGGGACCTTGACAGGCTTGAAGAGTGACAGGCTGGGGCATGAACACGCTGAGAACAGCCTTGAGGAGAAGGACTTGGGAGTACTGATGAATGTGAAAAACTTCACATGACCTGGAAATGTGTGACGTCAGTACAGAAAGCCAACTGTGTCCTGGGCTGCACCAAAAGAAGTGTGGGCAGCAGGTGGAGGGAGGGGATTCTGCCCCTCTTCTTCACTCCCATGAGATTCCACCCAGAGTGAGACATCCAGCTCTGGTATCTGCTACACAAGAAAGATGTGACTATGTTGTGGGAGGTCCAGAGGAGGGCCATGTGGATGCTCAGTGGGATGGAACACTTCTGCTAGGAAGATAGTCAGAGGGAGCTGGGGTTGTTCAGCCTGGAAAAGAGAGGGGTCCAAGAAGACCCAGCTTTTTAATATATAAAGAGTGGTTATAACAAAGGTTTTTTACCTCTGCCTGTACTAATATGAAAAGGGGTAATAGCTTTAAACTGAAAGAGGAAAGATTTAGATTACATATTAGGCAGAAAGTCTTTACTGTGAGGGTGGGGAGGCACTGGAACAGTTTGCCCAGAGAAACTGTGGATGCCCCAGACCTGGAGGTGTTCAAGGCCAGGTTAGATGGAGCTCTGAGCAGCCCGGTCTCAGGGAAGTTGTTCCTGCCCATGTCAGGACGCCCAGATTAGATGACCTCTATTGCTCCTTCCAACCCAAACCATATTATATGATTCTCCATGTATGACTTAGATTAGATAGAAGGAAAAAATCTTTATGATGAGGGTAGTAGGAGAGGGGAACAGGTTTCCTAGAGAAATTGTGAGTGGCCTGTCATTGTTCTTCAGGAACAGCCTGGACACAGCCTTGAACAGTATGAACTAGGTGTCTGCCTTGGGGTGACTTTATGACGTTTATCCCCTACCATCACTCTATGCCCAGACGTGATTCCTGTGCCTTTAAACTGAGCCCGGGAGAGGAGAGAGAAAGAGGCCAGACGAACTTTTCAGAGCAGTCTGTGCCTCAATGTCACAACTTCTCTGTGTTCGGCTGTGTGGGGAGAAGAGCAGAGGAAGCATCCTTCCTGCTTTTTCCAGCCAGCTTTTCAGCTCTTTTTCTTTGGAGAGAGACTGAGAGAAAAACTTGGTTTTGTTTCCTTCTCCTTTGGACTTGCTCAAACCACCAGAGCGTCTGAACTCCACCAGGGGACCTTCCCCCGGCCTGGAGGGGGGCACCCACATCGACTCAGCTCCAAGGAAGAGGAGAGAGACCACCCCCACAGGAGGACTCTCAAATCTTTCAGGTTTTCTCTCCACAGCGAGAGAGATTTCATTATTTAGCATTATTGTTATTTTTCTGTGTGTTTGTTAAATAAATAGGTTTTTTTTTCCCTTTTCACATTCCTCTGAGGAATATTTTCTTTCCCGAACCTGGTGGGGGAGGGGTAGCTATTCCCTGCCTTCCTTTGAGGAGACATCCTTTTGGACATTTTCCTTGAATTTGGCCAAACCCAGGACAGTGTCACTGTCCATAGCAGGAGAGTTAGGCGAGATGGACTTTAAAGGTCCTGTCCAACACATACCATCTTAAGGTTCTGTGATTCTATGATTTGTGAACACTGGTGAAGAAAATTATGTAATTGGGATTGCAGCCATTTTTTCTCATGCCTTCAATGTGGGAACATGGCCCTGCAGCATACTGGCAGCCTTTGTTCCAAGTTCCTTTAATAATTCAGATAATAAGGGCAACCGTTACAAGCCATTCCTGACAGAAATTTCCATCAGAAATTTCTTCCATAATTTCTGGGATTGTACAGAGTGTCTTGGTAAGTGATGGTACGGAGATGTGTTGGGCATTCCCTGAAAATCCTATTTTTCATTAAAAGCAAATTAATTGTTTTGGAAACTTTAAGTTTTGGGAATAAATTTAATAGAAAACTTTATATAGTATAATTCATATAAATACACATACACATATTTCAGTTTTAAATAAAATACTCTGGTTTATGTGCACTAATGATATTTATTAGTATACTTCGACATATATTCCAAGGTCTTACCACCAAAGGACACTGCATTTTATTAATTCTCAAACCCAAATTTGTGGAATATTCAAGAAATGAAACATTTTCATGTTATTATCCACATGAAAGGGGAGGGTTATTGTTGTAGACAGGTGTCCCATGGCAACAGGGATTATAAGAATCCCCTGGAGCTAAGTGGAGAAATTCTCCCCAGGTTAAAGTGACTAAAAAGGTCTCTCTCACAATGCCCTGTTCTGTTACAGAAATGTACCCTGGCTCTGTCTCTCCTATTGGCCCATTGGCTTCCCCTGTTCCTTTCTACCCTATATGGCCCTAATCCAGAATGCTCTTCTTTCCCTGTCTCCCTATTTACCGTTGTCCCTTAGTCCCTCCCTCACTGTTTTCCTATTCGCCCCCATACCTTAGCCCCACCTATGTACTGCCCCACACCCTCAGCCATCCCCACCCCCGTATTTAAGCTGGAACTCTGTATGGGTTTGGGTCTTTGTCACTGCCCCTGTTCACTGCGTCTTTGTCACGGGCAGCATGCTGGAATAAAGGCTGCAGTGGATCTGCACACAAGGACCCTTCCTGCCTCTTTGCCATCGACCTCTCGAGGAAGCTGTCTGGCATGTGTGTGCTTGTGTGTGTGTGTGTGCGTGTGTGCTTGTGTGCTTGTGGGTGTGTGTGTGGGTGTGTGTGTGTGCGCACGCGCTTGTGGGTGTGGGTGTGGGTGTGGGTGTGGGTGTGTGCGTGTGTGTAGCTGCCGAACGGCTTTCAGCCAGAAGTTGGTTTCGGACTCACAGCACCCGACCAGAGCACCCCGGGAACCGACAGGTTATAAGTCAAAAATTAAGAGCAAAGGATATTTTTCTTCCTAATGTAAACATCTGGCAGTATTCCTTGCTTACACAATTAATGGGCATTTAATTGGCAATGATCGGTTTATTGCAGCAATATGAAGTGAATATTTCCCCAGTAACAAACAGCTGTTGCAACAATTTCACAGCAATTTAGCAAACACCAGGTGATAGCAGCACCTAGAATAAAGTCTTCTGTCTCTAAGCAAATAGAGTAGCAGTGAATCAGAGAAAGACGTAAAAGGTGGACTGCTGGATTTATCTGATTTTCTTTTCTATTTTTTTCACAGCCTCTGTAATATTGTTTCTAAATCAACCTGATTAAAGGAAATCCAATGGATTTCTACAGCAGCGCTAGAAGAAGAGTGTATAATTTAAACCCATAGAGCATTCAAAATAAGACTGAGACTTTGTTTTAAAATGGCATTGCTTTATACGAAATTCAACCACTTAAAGCCCCTCTGAATTTAGAATGCTCATGTCTTGTTATAGACCACTCTTTGAATCTATTGGACAGAGATTGCTCACATAAACTTATGTCATTCACTCTTTGTAAGGCAGACCACGCAACAATAATTTTTCATTACTTTCTTAATTTTTACCATTTTTATGATGGTTCTAACACAACAGCTTGATTCATCTTGAGTTACAAAAAAAAAAACCCACACAGAAAAAATTGGCTTCATTCACAAATTACTGACAATTAGGTAAAAATATAATTATTTCTACCAGCTGTTTAAATTAAATGTATTACTATTTATTTGTGTTTCTTGTGAGCAGCTTTTCTATTATGGCTTAAATAAAGTTCTTCATCTTTCATTATGTTCTCTCATTAAAAATGTAATATAATTATAATGGCTACGTGAACTTTGGGTTACTCTGCTTTTGGCGTAGATTAAAACACACATTTTATATGTAAAAGGCAGGACAGTACTCAGACTTTTTGAAAAGCAGGTTTCATTGGTGAGGAAACTTGTTTTACTTCAGTAGAATGCTGTACTTACTATGCTATTTTGTATTAGCCTATGCCGCAGTCTGCAAACAATACATCAAAATGAGCTAAGACTCAAGGGACAGCTTATATAACAACTCTCATTTTCTTACGCTCACATTCCACAATAATTGATCTCCATGACAAAAGCAGACAAGCAATCATCTTCTATTGTGTTTTTCTCCATTAAAATTACTATTTTTGATATAACAAAAGGGAGCTGCCTAAGTAACAAGAACATTTCTGCATGTTGAAATCAATACATGGATCAGGCTCGACAAATAACTCTTTAAATCATTAATATGACAGTGCAGTTTTTTCATTAATTCATGCATATTAATATCAGATTATACCACTTTTACTTATAATCATCTAGAAATACACAACAGTGCCTATTAAAGGGATGTTTCATTATATTCCATTAGCCAAATACTGTATCTGGCTATTTTGCCTCATCAATAACTTGTACTTTTCAAAGTGAAAACTGGGTATTATTTCAGATACTAAGCCAAACATTGTGATTCTTTATAATTATTTAAAACTGTGCTCCTTTACTGCTGGGCAGGTTTTTGTGCGCAGGCAAATGGTCTAGAGAAGTCATTAAGAATCTCCCACACAAATTTGATGAGAAGAAATAAGACATTAAAAAGTGTTCGTTTGTTCTCAAGTTACTAAATTCAAATGGTAAAGATATATTTAATATTTTTAGATGGTTGTTAAAGGTCATAAATATACTAGTTATAAATCAATAACAATAAAAATTTTGTGGTTTATTTGTATGAAGATACAAAGTTTATACTTATTTATAAAACTGTCATGAACTTCACTTTTATTGTACAATGTCTACATGCAACTGAAATGACAATCTCTACAAGCTTGCAATCCCATCAATGAAAGAAATTATAGAAGCTGCCAAGCATACTAGATATGAAAGAAAATGGTCCCAGGACACTAGTGACCTGTTAAGAGGAACTTTGGGTTAGATATTTTTGCATATGAAAATTTTAAGGATTTAAGCAAGAGAAGTGTTGTGTTCACAATTATAATCCATATATATTGCCTTTATGCAGCAATTAATAGTCTATGACATATGTAAATGCTTTACTTCTTCTGTCTTCCTTGGCTAGGGAGAAGGTTGGGGTTTTTGTCTATTGACTTACAAGAGAGACTATAAAAGAGAAGATATGATAGATGTTCAGAGATAATACTGAAGAGAATTATTATGCAGTTACTCTTAGTGACTGCATAGATTCAACCAGAAGGTGTGTTAATTTTTTCATGATGTAATTATCTAAAAAGGAATGTCCTTTTGATTCTGCATCTCAATTTCTCACTGTGAGAGTTCAGTAAAACACTTAGATTAAAGTGTGAATATTTTATATAAAACACAGTTAAATAACAGAATTAGTTAATATTATTGCGTGTCATTAACTAGCACAAAATTCAGATCACTTAAAAACCCTTGAAGATTTCTTTAATTGTATTTTCTTTTTTTTTGAATTTATGAGGTCAGACCATAACGTATTTCAAGAAAATAAAATCTTTTGTTATGGGAATGTAAATTTAGTGACAGAGCATTTAAAATATGAGACAATATGGATTCTCATAAAAATATTTTCATCATGTAATAAATGAATATCACAAGAAGTTAGGCAATCATCATCTAATTAAATGTTCTTAATATATTCTTGTTAAATACTTCCTAGACATTATTTGATTACGAAGATTCAATAACTATTTTCATTCATAATTTACAATGTCAATAGAAAGTGGCTTTGAATTCTGGAAAATGTAGTTCTATTAAAAAATGTATTTCCTTTTTCTTTCCTTAAGTGTTGTCTACTAAGTCATGTAAGTAAATTAGTTGGGTTTATGGAACAGCAAACTAAAAATACAAGTTTTTATAGCAGTGATTTCCAAGATGTTCAATAAATCTTCTATAAATTGCAAAGAAAAAGATTTGGATCTTCTATGGCATTTTGGTTGGCATAATTATACTTTAAGAACTCTGAGAATAAACTAGTGAACTCTGGGTTGTTTGAACAAAGTCTAGTTTCAAATTTTTCACAGCAAGTGAAAGACAGTCAAAGCTCTGCTGTTCCATGCTTGGTTTAGCATCAGCCATTGCAGGACAATTAATGCCAGAATTAATATCACCTGAGAGGAGAGTTTCAACTGTTTTCAGTGGTTTGTAGTTTCCATTTGGAAAAGAAAAGGCAATTTCTGTTTATCTAAATGATTTCTTAAAGGAAGATTAATATCTGTTTTTCTAAATTGTTTTTGATTTTGTAAGTAGGCCCAGCTTTTCCTTGAAAGGTCTTTCTTTCAGTGTTAAAATGAACCCTATGTGAATCTGTTGTCTACCAGTTTGTTCCCTCTCGCAGTCTTGGAAAGACAATTTGCAAGCTGTAGTTGTCCCAAATCAAAAGACAAATTGAAATTTAAGAGTATTATGTTGAAAAACCTGCTACCAAGCTTCTTTTGGCTTACTTGTGAAGCTGTTACCTGAAGCTGCTACCTGTTCTTCTGACTATTTAGTTCTGTTCTATTATCTGCTATTTAGGATCATAATATGTGGATAATTCACAGACAACAGGGATTCAAGTCATGACTCGCACTTGAGAGTTAGGACTCGAGTCTAGAAAAAAGCAACCCCCCCAAAAACCACAAAGGGTTCCTTCCACCCTCATTCTTGGATATTTGGTCAAGAAATATTTGAGAGAATTCAAAAAGATTCCTGGTCTAAATTTTTCATAGCTGGCAAACAAATCTACAGGATGAAGAGGAAAAAGCTTTCAGTCTTTTCTATTGCAGCTGACATTTTAGCTCTGAGTGTTATCTGAAGTTAATTAATATTGTCCTGTGCTGGTTTAGTGGCATGCCATTTGGTGATCAACGCTGGTAACATTTTTTAAGGTAATTTTAGTCTGTATATTCTTACTAGTCATCTGAGCCATCAAAATATATTTTCCTTTACCTATCAAGGCAAAAAGGAATATTTGTGAAGTTATAAAATTTCTTAATCCATTTCAGATACCCTGAATATTATGGTCAGTTGACCCATTTTGCTTTGTTTTCACTTTGGTTTTATGCAGCATAAAACTAAAATTTTTTGTGGAACATTAAAACTATGAAAGTATTCATAGTACCTGTAAATTAAGTTAACCCTCATAATCTTCTAGTTACTTATTTGCTCCCTTTTAGGAGCAGATTGATTTGAATGAAACTGTAATACTTTCCTCTTAATGTATAAAATTTCTAATTCTTCACTGTAGATATGTAGTACCCTCTTCCATATATATATATATATATATATGACATTCTTGAGTCTTGCAACTGCAAATATTCAGTTGAGAATTAAAGAGTATTTAATTCAAATATTTTCTTTGTAATATTTTTAATATTGTTAATTTTACTCTCTTACTTTAAGCAGGTGATACAGGATCTAATACAATCAAAATTCTATATGCCAAGCCGATATCCATGACCATAATCCAAAAATTATCTAATAAACTAACTAAGGTTGTTGCAGAATAAGAAAGTCAGTACAACAGTTAAAGGACTCTTAAAAATCTATATAATGGCATATTTAAACCCTCTAACTGTTAGACATTTGGAGTTCAGTCAAGTCATTTACTGATGTTAGTACATTTACTGTTCTTTATTAAAGAACTCTTGACTTCATGTATACATCATCTGGCTTTTTTCTCAATAAAAGAGTGAAATCATTTTGATCTCTGGTAAGATCACAAATACCTTGTCTGGATCACTTCCTTTTGCAGTAGGGGAGTGGGAAAAAATTGCTACTCCCAACTCTTTACAGATAATTTCTAGGAGGCACAGAATGTTTTCTACTTCCAAAGTAAAGAAAGAAGCATCACATTTCTTTCTGTGGTGAATGTGATTGACTTCATGCATACTATGCAATGGCTTATTTTTGTTCTCACAAACTTCTGGTTTTGAGAAAATACAAGGTTTCCTACCAAGCTAAGTTCTTTTCTGCTTCCACTATTAGACTATATTAAAATACTTTTTTAAATTTAAAAAATAATTTTAGAAATCTTAGTGAGACTGGCAATGATTAGTAAGGAAAACAAAGGGTACTATTTTCACTCCTTATGCAGATGGGTCATGATCATGACTTGCTCACGGTTAGACAAGGCAAATGATAGATGTAACACATTCAATGTTCAGTTGCTGCACATCACACTACCTCACACAGTAGTCTGGCAGAATATGTGCTACAGAAGCACTCCAATGTGGCAGTGTTGCCCGTGTGAAGGAAATGTTAAATTTAGCTTTTTTATTTTAAAAAGCTGCTTTTGTCGCTCTGCAGATATACAAAGATGTGAAGAAAGTAGAAAAAATGCTCAGAAAGTAACATCTGTTTAGGAAGATTCCCTCACTACAAAGTACTGTTGTGTCGTTTATTAATGGCCTCAGAAAACAAGATTTCCAGAGGAAAGATTCATGATATTGCTCAAAAATTCTCTGCTTTCTCAGTATCCATCTGGTCTACATATAAAGGTCTGATTTTGGGCTTCCTTTTCCTCTTTTGTTTCAAGTGCGGGGATAAAGTAGCTGAGACAAGGCTATGTTGTCTGAAGCAAAGGGATATTTGTTATTTAAAAAGAATTAATTTTTATGGCAAAAACATTTTCCTGTTGAATTTCAGGAGGAACGTAAACATAGTCTCAATATGATTTGGAAATTTACCCAAAGCATTAGGGTTAATGCTTAAGAACTCAATATGTCAACTTTACATCTTACCTCAAATATAGCATTTCAGCAGGTGATTAAGCGCAATGGCAAAGCATCTGTTCGTGCAGCAATGCAGCGGAGAACCTGCCACCTCATGAATTACTGGAATAAGAACACATTTCAAAGTCTTAGTTAAGAACAGATTTACCATAATCTGATTGTTTCAGTTCACTAAGTCCTTGGCTAACTGGGACTTGAGAAACTGCGAATGAAGATGAGTTACATGTACTGAGAATTACTGATTCCAGATGCTGTATTTCTTGCTACCATATATGTAAAATGAAATATAGCTTCATAGTCTTACATCAAGTTGCATATTTCACAGTGTTAAAAAAAAATGAATATTTCTTAGTTGGAGAAACACACCTGGACTTCTACAGTCTTTAAGGATTTCCTGAACCAATAGTGTAAGCTAGGAGGTGAAGGTTGCTATTATGCTTTCAATGGGAAAGTTAAAAATTGGTTAAATATTTAGTGTAGAGTAGTGCTCTTTCTCAAAGACTACCATTATTTACCTTCATCTTGCTACATTGTTTATGCCATTTCCTCTCCTAAGCTTCTATACTTTTATGATCAATACTGTTTATGTCCTGTAAATTTATAGTATTTTCATCTTTGAGGAAATTAGTACTCTATGCATGCAGAAAATATTGGGAATGGCCAGTGTTTGAAGTGAAAGGAAAAACAGGGAGTACAATAATTCACAGCAAGGAAGGCTTCTGTCTCTTTCATTACACAGCACTTACATCCACCCACCTTGCATTAGTTAACAATAGAATTTTTACAAGTTACCTCTGCATTCTTTTAATTAATAAAATATTTTGAAATTTATCATATATTGTTCCTATTTTATTGCCGAAAAAAATCTGATTGCCTGACAGGTGCAATTTTTCAGCAGCTTTGCATGCATGATTTGCTCATAAACAAAGTTTTCACAGTGACAGTTGATGATTAGGGGCTCTCAAGTCCCTAAAAATTCCTGTTGCAATTTTCAAAATAAACCAGCAGTTGCTTAAGAACCCTGTAGTAAAGCTTTTAAGAACAAAAAACAGTAGATCAATGTACCACTTACCACAATGTAATTTATATTTGAACATGTATTCTTTGCATTGCTGAAGAATCAAACAAGGTTTGCTAGTTCTTTCATCTTCAGCACTGAGCTCCTCATACTCATTGGCTTGAAATTTAAATCTGAGCTTGAGCTTCCTGTTAATCTCAGCATTCTGATCACATACAGCTCCATCAGCTGCCGTTTAGATGAAGATGTTTAACTAGGCTTTGATTGGAGTTTTTTCATCACTTTAAAAATCATACATATACAAATTTGATAGAATTAACAGGATTGATTAGATGTTAGTATTTTAGAATAATAATTCCTGCATTTCCTAACAGGGGAAAAATTGCCAGGGTGGGCTAATGATGGTGCACACCTGGAAACAGGGAAACAGTCAAAGTAACTGCTTGCTAATTACTATATTTGGCTTCAGTCGACTTAATTCACTGTGGTTTTTCTGAGTTTTCCATGGAAGACTAAGTCTTGCATGGGTATGCAATAGGTTCTGTAGCTTCTGATGAACTCAAAGATTAGTGCAAGCTGCATTTATGTCTCTTGGCTAATACTGAATCAAAACCTTTTGGTTAATTTTCTGATGATATCTGATGCAAAAAGCAGAGTTTGGGAGTCAGGTTGTGTTTCAACAATCAGTCCCTGATCCTGAACATGCTGGGAATTGTGTTGTTCATCCTTAAATAATTACCCCTGAAATAACAACAAAATGTGTAGACCTTCATGCACGAATTTCTGCTTGAGCACAACCTGTTTTCTCTTTTCCCTTCTTCCTATAAATGTAGGTTTTGTAACCAGGAGTGCATAAATAAATTACCAAAACGAATTCTGTGGTTGTAGCAGGCACAGCTTATTTAGCTTCTGTCCTGAAAATGTGCATTCCCTTCACCATCCCCAGCCCTCCAAGGTTTTTAGAAAGAAAGCTGAGTTTGAGGCCAGTAAAGGAACTTGCTTACTGATGCCGACGTCAGCAAATGAGTCTTTGGGCTTCTGACAGGAAACATTGAATGCTGGGTTATGTTTCAAATCCAACTGTCTTTCCTGACATCCCTATCTGCTTAGGATCAACAGCCTGAAATCCTTGAAAATAAGTGCCTAAAGATACTGTTTTCAGGACTCAGCAAAAAGTCTTCAATAAAAGACAGTCATAAATGATAGTTTAAATCTTTTTAATCTTTTTAATCCAATATTTTCTGCTCCTTATATTTCCAGTAAGTGCCACTTCCACCCACCATATACCACTGTTGAAGGGATGTGCCTGATTCTCTTGTCATGCTGTGATGCAGAGCAAATATGTTCTGCAAGTAGACTAAGAAAAGGAAGCATTAAGGATGTTTTTTCCAGGCTAGGGATTAGACTAGGAAAAGTTTTAGACTCCTTATGAGCCTAACGTTTTCATGACCATGTTATATATTTGGAGATCTACAGTGTCATAGAGTAAATTCTAGTTGCTAAAATATAACTGTTAATCTGACTAATTGGTTTTGTTCATATAGAAACATTTGACTGGGATAGGAACCACATTTCTACAGATCCTGTTTAATGCCCTACTCAGGCATTTAAGCTAAATTTCTTCAAAGTATTGAATATAGGATACCCATCCCTATTGTTATGCTGTTACGGTTATGTCCTACTTTATCCAAACTGGAAAACTTGTTGCTCATGAGGATCACACATGGTCTATGTAAGGCTTGCATTTTGCCAGTTGCATAGCAGTGGCTTCAAAATGGGCACAGAGAGAAAGCCTCATTGCCTTCTGTGTGGTGGTTTAACTGACCAGAGCTCAGGACAAGTTCAACTTAGGGGGACA
Source organism: Aleadryas rufinucha (assembly GCA_013397815.1). Taxonomy (NCBI): domain Eukaryota; kingdom Metazoa; phylum Chordata; class Aves; order Passeriformes; genus Aleadryas; species Aleadryas rufinucha. Next base: position 103,423 of record VZTH01006160.1, read on the forward strand.
GTAAGTGTGGCTTTGGGGAAAATTAGAAAAACCAATTATGACTGTCCCATAACATTTAAAATAAATTATTTTAAGAAATGATGAAGCAGTAGTCAGCTCTGTTTGAGATCTTGTTGTGGTAGAAGTTAAAAGAGAAGGTTAAACTTTTCAAGTAAGTGTCAGCAGATAACATGCACAGTCAGGTGAAACTTTATGCCCACTTAAGGAAAATTGAAAGTCTCCTAGTTAAAAGATTTCTGTTACAACTGAAACAATATTAATATGCTTCCAGTCAAATTAGCCAACAAGAAATAATTAACATTGGAATACTTATACTCTCTGACAACAATTATTAAAACAGTTTTTTAAATTATAGAGGAAGAGAATAATACAAAGCTTCACAGTGAGCAACACTGTAAATTACAGGAATGGGATGGAGTTTCTCAGTTCAAACACCTATAAGTTTTTCTTAAAATAGGTAATTCCCAAGGGATTGCCTCTTCTACCTAAGTGTGTTAACAACCACTTTCAAAGCAATAGTGATAATAACCAGAATGCAATTTAAGATGCTCAAGTATCTGAAAAACAACTTCAATTTGTATTCTAAAACGTCATATACCCGGGGGAGGGCAAATATATGTGTATATGTGTATATATATATATACTAAAAGGAGGAACTCATCCAGAGAGATCTCTAAGTGTGATACACCACACTTCCAAATATCCTGTAAACTTATCACGTTATTGTAGTTTGGTGGTATCGTCACTTCATCTCAGTAAATGTAAGATTAACTCAGAAAGTGGCTGTGAGAGCTTTTGTAATTTTCAGATGATCATTTCTAATTCTATTGCAAATGTCAAAAGAGATTTTAGACATATGTACTTTAAAGCTTGTGACTCCTATGCTGAAGATTTTCTGCTGTAGTAAGGCATCTCTAGGCAAGTTCATAATAGCACCATCTACAGCTACAGGTTTTAATTTTGAGTAGTTCACTTTGTTGTACCAATAATGACACTACTTTTATTCTGCCTGAATCTATGAAGTTAAAAAATCATTTGAGGATTTTTTTTCTGAAAATGACACCTCACTTCATGAGTCTGACTCAGCTTCTTTTTCTTTAACCTGTGGTTTTATCGTTACAGGCTAATTTCCAGTCTAGCAGTGAGTTTTCTTTTTTGTCTATAACAGGTTTAAGGTTGTGTCAGTTTCCTCGGAGCTTAAAAATATTTTATGGACTCTTTTTTGAAAATAACACATCCAAAAATGAAAAAAAAATACTCCAAGAGACATACCTGTCATAGGGGATGATGTTTCTGAACATGCTCAATGGTGTAGTTCAAAGGTAGGAGTGGAGTAGGAAGGTGCAATTATGTTAGCTGTTGGATTCTGCAACCTAGACTGAAATTGGGCCCATTTGAGTTAAGAGATGCCATACAGACACTAACGACATAAAACAGAAGAAAAACAAGAACGAGAGCCATCCCAGTTTAGAGGGTGGCTCTTCATATGATATAAATGGCAAAGTCTCTGCTTTAGTAGATTCCGAGTGATAATTGAAGAAATGGCATAGTCCGAGTTTATGCAAGAATCCCTTCTATGGTGAGCTTGGTCTATTGTTGGTGGGGAAAGGAGGGGAGCAAGAAGGAAATCTACCATTACACTTCTTCATCTGCACCTTGACAAATAACCTTCTAAATAGAAGATAACTCTAAAGTAGGTTGATGGAGGAGGATTCCTTTCCATGAACCTGAAGTATGCAGCCCACTCGAGTGTAGCTCATGTTCACAGGATTTCTGGAGCTGATTTCAGCAGCTGATTTGGATTTTTTTTTTCTATCCACTTTTTGGCAGTGTACCTTTGACTCTAACCAAGTCTACAAGATTGTTTTCTGGATAAGATTATATACATTCCTCGGGGGTTATTAGTATTTTACTTTAGTACCTACTTGTGTTAGCTAAATTAGCTGACTATTCTCCTAGTGTTGATGGAGAGAGTGGCCCTTAAGGTGATTTTCAAAATATCAGTCTAACTTAGATTCTATGAATAGCTTCCTGAGGTGCTTTATCATATATCCATTGATACAGACTGAACTTGAAATACTGGTGTAAAAACCCCCTCAACCTTCATTCCTACAGTAGTACTCTCAACATTTTCTTAGGAAATAAAGTTTTCAACATACTTCTATTTCTACATGCACATATTAAAATGCTTGTGACTGTCAATGGCACAAAACTCAGTAGTTTATTTCAACACCTGCTTCACTGTCCATACTCTTAATAATCTTGAAATTGTTACTTCATGAAATTCATTCTTTGATGCAATAAAATATGCTTGTTAATGGGACCCAGGCTCATGCTAAGGATCTCTTTCTGTAGGTCTAAAAGGGGCACAATAGTATGGAAAACTTTGAATTCTGACCCTTGAAGAGTCAACCTAAACCTAAATGTTTTATTAGCTTACAAGGTACTTTATGCAATTTTTTTTTTTGAAAACTGATTCATTATTAATTTGCCCAAGCCTGATTTCTAATCTTGATGGATTCTGATTATGAAAACTGACTTGTATCCCAAGTGATATAAATTAAAAACTTAAAGATAAATACACACCTAATTGACTGGTGGCATGCTGAGGATATTTGGTTTGCAGATGAGTTCATGGATATTATTTGGCAGAAAGCTATTTGAAAACATCTTATTTTTGTGGATTTTATTTTGCCCTGCAAAGACATAATTTTTTAAAATATTATTAGTAGCTGAGTCAATTAAAGCATTAGGGTGTAGTGGCTGTTTTCTTATATGCTGTTTGTTACGAAATTACCTCTGACATATATCACATAGTATTTCCTGTTGATTTATCTAATTTCATAGACATAGTTTCATCAAAGCTTTGTGAGCCTGGAGATACCGATGTTTGCTTAATATTTGACAAGCACAATTCAAAACCCTCTAGGCTCACCAGGCCTGTTTCCATAATCCTTAATTGGGAAAAGTAAGCCTTCAGAGTTTTGAAATACCATGCTGAAATTGAGCTCAAGGGCTGTCAGCACTAACTATCAAAACTCCCTGTGTAAGCCCACAAACAACAACACGTGCACCCTCCACACACCACACCCTCCCAATATTTGGCTGATAGTCTAGAAAATAAGCAGCTACAATGCAATTAGACTTTTAAAGTTAATTTAAAATAGCAAAATTATAAAACTCTGGGTTAATTTTATTTTAGAAAACATAGGAATAAACTCTTAATTTTTATAATATTCCTGGAGAAAAGTACTGGTTTGCTATTTCCTCTCAAATAATAGTTTGTGTTATTTTTTCCTTAACTATCTGATGGGAATTGATTAATATACAAAGGCAGTTGTGGTTTGTCAAATTACACAGTAAGAGTAGGGTTACAATCAGTAATTCATCATTTTTCTCTTCATCCATTTCAGCTGCCTTTCTGAATTCTGCACATTATTGGAGGGGTCACATGGGTGGCTTTAAGTCATAGTAATAAGTTACATTATAAGAAACATATTTCCATACAACTTCATGCTTTCATACATTTTTGTCTTTTCCAAATTTTTTGGAAGGTCTTTCTGCTCATTGTGCCACTAATTTTCAGGACAGCTTTCTTAGTAGCTATGGCAGCTTTCTTAGTAGCTACTTAATAATAATTTAAAGACAAAAACTGAGACTGGTTCAATGGAACACAGGCAGAGCGTGAAATAGTTTACACCGGTTTTGTGCTATTTTGCATTTTCTGTTGATTTAGATTTATCTCAGAACAGCGATGGCATATGTTGAATAAGTGGGAGAGGAGCTAGGGAAGATATATGTTTATTAAAAAGTGCTTTCTTCAAGGCACAGATAATTCAATTTGTTATGAGAAACGAAAGAAATATTGTTTATCTTCTGAACCTCAGCTGGGCAAATACATACTAGGCAGTGCATGCTAAACAGTGTCAAAGTAGATATTTGAACAGTGAGATCCAAGCTGGGAAAGCTGCTGGCAAAGCTTAATTTTGAAGGATTCAAGGTTGCTTTTGGAAGCACTCCCCAGAAGATTATTATTTAATGTACTGAAGTAAATGTTATGTAAAATGGTAAAGCTGTTGTCCTGAGCACTGCACAAAACATAAAGCCAAACTACTAACGCAAGATTTCGATGAGTTGGTATTACATTTAGGTGCATTAGGATGACAACTTGTTTATATAATTTTGAAAATATTTTAAAAATAACTGCTGGTGAGTCTTCTTTTAAATTTTTTGTAATATTCTGTTTGCCATGTTTTTTATGCTCTGTTCCCTTTTATTTGCACACATAGACTGGGTATTTTAAACTAGATTTGCTATGCTAACTACAGTATCATGTAATTTTTAAGTGTATTTTGAAGCTGCAGTGAAATTTCTTCAGCAGCTGGAACATTATTAGATGTAGAAACGTGTCTTTATTTCTATGAAGAAAAATGATGATAAAGTAAGTAAGAAGCATAAAACTCTGCTGTTATGATGGAAGAAATGTAGATGAGAAAGATGGTTTAATTTTTTTTCTACTAGATCTAAGTTAAGAATATTACCCATAACACTACATAATTGAATTAGTATATTGAAATCTTGGTATTAATTCCAAAGTATGAGTGAAAGGCTTAGTGTTAAAAGGCTCCCAAAACTTAGTTTCTCCTAAGTGGGATTTGAAGGAAAGAACCATTAGCTTATACCTATGAGGAAATGAAATATTTGTTCAAAGTATGAGAATGAAAGATAAGATGAAGTCTGGTACACAGAGGTTGTTTACCAGTTGGTTTTTGTTTGTTTGTTTGTTTTCTTGCTTTTTGCTGTTCTGTTGGTTTGGGGTTTTAATTTATTTGTAATTGCCATTAGGCAAACCTCTAGCCACTTCTCCATAAATATCAGTGTTTTTTGCTGGAGTGATTTACCAAATCTGAGACTTGTAAGCAACTGAGAAATTGGATGAGATAAAAGAAACACTAAGGTGAAATGCCAACAGTCTCTCTGCTACACTTCTCTAATTCTCTAAATATTTGGTTTTGGTGTGCTTCCTCTCTGACTTATTGAGTGTAAATCACTCTACCAAAAAATTGTAATTTTATCAGTGCAAAAAAATGTGATTTTCTTTTCTGCAGGATTTGGATTTTTGATTAATACTTCTTACATCTGTCATTCCAAAGACTTTTCCAAGCACTAAAGAAATATCTCTCTCCAGACAAGTTTGGTGTTCACTACAAGAAGTTACAAACTGATGCTTAAAGAAATTAAAAATAGCATCTCTTCTGCATCTATGACATACTGTACATTTGTGTGCTAGCTGTTTAATGCAAACCAAATAAAATACATGAATATTCCAAACTGGTTTATATGTGAGCCTTCTCTCACTCGTCTCTCTTGCTAACACTGCTTAGCTTAGCAAAACAAATAGTAGCATGTGTATAGTTAGTGAGCTTGCCTTCCTACATCTAGAATACAAGTTTATAATGGAAGCAATATCATATAGTATTTAAATCTGACATTAAGTGTTTGCCCTAGTAGATGGTCTTACTTTTATTTAAGTGCCATTACTTTTATGTAGTCCATTTTCATTGCATTTAGTCCCATTTTAGTAATAATGTTTGCATGATTTACCAGGAAAATGCAATCTTTGCCCTGAATGGCACAGTGCAAGAAAAAATGGAAGCTGTTAAGAGCCTGAATGGCAAAAAAGTATTATTGACCTACTCTGGCAGCCATGTGTTTCAATTATTTTCAAGAATCCATTTGTCAAATAAGTGAAGCAATGTGGGACGTCAAGTTCAAGCTGGGGTTAGTGCCTTTCTACAGCTGATATGATGTATCTTCTGTAGCCATTTAATTGAATTACCCAATTTATTTTTCAAGCAACAATGCTCTACCAAGAGCCATGACATTAAACAATTAAATACTAGTTTAAAAGTCTGCATTTTGTGTAGTTCATCATTTCTCTGCAGCAGACAGTTGGCCTAGGGCTGTGCTGCATTCTGGTACAGTAAAAGCTTAGTGTCTCAGGGAACACCCATCCTGTCCCAAATAGCCAAATTTTGAGACCAGTATTCATGGAGAATGTTCATGTCCTTTGCCTGGCCAGTATTATAAAAGCTACATTTTTAATTTCTGAGGAAATGAGAAAGAGTTATTGTTAGTTCATATGCTTCAAGAACTTCTGGGTTTCTGGTTTGGAGACTAGAAATTCAGAAAAGGGACTAAAATAAAACAATTATTAGCAAAATATTAAGGGAAAGGCTGGGCTAAACTGCAAAACTTTCTTAAATTTTTGCAGCAGTAAGAATTACACCATCTTTTTCACCTTGACAAAATACGGTGGGATTTTTACTTTCTGTTTTTTACTTTTTATTGGAAATTATTTGTCTGTAGTGCAGTAAGAGAAGTAGTTGTTTATTTGGGTATCATACAGTGCACTACTCTACATACATATTCCTCTGCAAACATTTAAAATAATTTCACCAATTTTACTAAAAAATAAGTTGAGGAGCTGAGAGGTCTCTTTATTTCTTTGTGTTTTCCTGGTATTACTGGAAATTAATGAAAATAAATTTAAAAAAAAATTTAGATGTTTTCTTTTGTTGTATACATATAGATATATATTTTTATATGAGAAGAATGATTACTGAAACAGAGGGAACAGTAATGACTCTTTTTTTTTTCAATTAACATTCAACAATTAAATTTTAATATGGTCAGGGAATTGTTCAGAGACTTTTGTATGGGATACTGCACCTTTAATTATCTGCCCTCTGGTGCCAAGCCTTTTCTTTGAGTGCTTCCATAAAAGCTTATTGCAGCTAGTTATTGAGGAAATTAGTACTTGAGTTTTGGTGAAAAATGTCTTTATTAGTCCTAAAACCAGAGTCACTGTGCATTCCCAGAAGGCGTGATTTTGTTTGATGAATAAATCTAGTAATTATCCTGCTGTTAGGGCTGTACTGCAAATGTCATAAGCAGATAAACAGAAGGAGTAAGCCTTCCGTAAATTCTCTAATTATCTGTGTTGGATTACTTATTGCCTGCAGATGATTTATGAGCATATTGATATATCCTTAAGTATTTTCATTTGAGTTCATGGATGCAAATAATTAAGGCAGTAGTAATTTGCAAAAGAAAGTGGCAGGTCAGGGTCATCTCATTATAAAACTTGTGTTCATGTTCATGCTGTTGGAGAAGATATAGGTATTAGCTCTTTGACTAGGCTTTGACATCTTTAGCATTCCTTTTCATTTTTTAGTATAATTCCCAATTTTACGTAAATGCATCTGAGACCACAGTTTGCTTAGATACCATCAGGTCAAAATAGAGATGATTGTCACATTGATTTCCAATACCCAAAATATATATGAACTTGGAAAGCCACACTGGAAAGTGTTTAGATAATACAACTAGTGGAAGATAGTAATTCTCTTCAGCTTACTATTGTTGCTTAAATGTTGAATTCATATTTTTGCATCACGTCATATTACATCCTGTTATATCCCTTGGTGTAGTCAGTGTGACTGAAATAAAGATTTCACCTTTCTTTCTCAGAGAAGCACAAAGAACATATAGAGCCCTTTATGTAGAAGTACGTAGGTATAAAAATTTTTATATAACCAAACCCTCTCTGTATGTAGCAGGAGGAAGGTCCTTTTCCCCATTTCAGCTGTTAGGGAAGTTTCTGCTGAATACTCAAGATATGGAGAATTTGCTTCCAATAGTAAAAAGCAGCTGAGTGAAACTACTGGAAAAGCTTGTGCTATGCAATGTATGTGATGTCTTATCTCTAGATGCATCTGGGTTTTGTGTGTTGATATTTGCATGTATTTCTCTTGTCACATGCCTATTCATCTGCCTAATAGTACACAGACGCTTTGGCCTAATGTGTTACAGATATTTGTGGGTGATATTTTCAGTTTTACTTAAAATTTGATGCAGTGGAACCAGCATGATTCATGGGGTAAGGATTTAAAACTGTGTGACAATGGCAAAAATGTGTGTTTAGAACTGTTGCAACTACTTTTGCTCAAGGCTGATTGAAAGAGTTCTCTTCATCTGTTGTAATAACTATTTTAGTTTAGTTTTGCTTTAGTAAGCATATTGGAAGAGGCTTTAACGTGGGGAGAGGAGAACTGACATTTACAAGTTTCTATTGATATATTGAATATTTAATCTTCCAGATGTACTCCCGTCATAATAACTTACTTTAGCAGAACTCATTTTCAGAAAACACAGTAATTGCATGGAGCTGGATCATTCTCAAATGATACAGTGGCAAGTTTAGCTGAATATTCTTCTGAAATTTTTAAAACAGGTATTTTGGAATATGCCCCAGGAATTATGACAGTGGTTATGGTGCTGTTTGATGTGTTGCCCCTGGATTTTGATTATATAAATAAGACTAAAATAATAGTACTAGTTCTTTTTATACAAAAACTGTGTTGCATGGTTATCTGATTTTGGACTTGTTTGCAGAGGTGGAGAAATGGGACAGTATTGATCTACCAGGCTCACATAAAACGGGAGTAAATGAAATAAATAATGTGACTTTGAGATTATCATTAGTCTAGTCTAGGAAACCCGACCTTTCTGATAATTTCTTTTGGGCACAATAAAGTTAGATGTCACTTTAAGTATTGTTGCATAAAAATATATGGATTGGACAGAATTGCATACTTTCTTTCCTAACACCTGCGCACCATGGATCTGTTATCTTTATGGACAGCAGTTGTTGTGCTATTAGCATATTCTCCTTTTACTCAGTTTTCTCCTCAGTCTGACTGACCTTACTGCACCCCAACATTTGTTGCTTAAAGGGCTTTTGCAGTTCGTGATCAAATCTCTAATTTTTTTTTGAAATATTAACTCCTTCTCTCCAGAGTCACAACATGTTTGTAAGAAAAAGAGATGGTTATTGAAAAGACCAGAGGGATCAATGATTTTCAGAAAGGCTGTTAACAGTCAGGGACTAAATACTGTAAATCTGTCTAGCCACCACTAATCAGCTAAACCTCACATGCCATCAGATAATGGGTCAGAATTTTCATAACTCATGTTGCAGATGATCTGTCCAAATAGATGAATCTTGTTTCCTTGGGAACGTCTGGCATAAATTGTTGCTATTGCTATTGTTAACTTAGAATACCAAGGCGATTTTTAGATACTTTTTTTACTTCTCCTCTCATAGTAATGTTAGTAATTTGGCAGCCAGCAATACCTAGAACATGTGAAACAATTAGTGTACAGTAATTTTAGGACTTTGGGAGAATTTTATTTGAACAATCAGTCAAATATTTTAATCAATTTGATGTCTCTCCCCCTCTATTCTTATTCTGTGCTCCAATTTAATAGCGTTTATTGTTGCCTGTGTTTATACAAAACTTCTTTTGGGGTACATGTTTGTGAACGTGTATGCAAACTGAGATCAAATTTTCATCCATGTTCTATCAGAGCCTTGTTGGGCCAATTAGTAAAAACAGCAATATATGATGTCTGACCAATTACTGTAACTATGGAAAACCAAATATGAAAGCTTAACATTTACAACAATCTAGTAAAAAGATATTGTAATAGTTTTGAGATATCTATTCAAATAAATAAAATGTTCAAATATAGCATGAACTCATGAGGGGGGAATGTGATCATAACTTTAGTCAGAATTAGTTGCTTGAAATAATTACCAGGAGCTACTTGACTTGTTATATGTGTGTATGTAGTGTCCTTCACAGGACCTTGAAAGTATTCACGATCACCTCATTTGCTGTCAACAACTTCTTGAACTACTGCCTGATTCACAATGAAGAAATGTGCAGTAAGACTAAAATCCTCTTCCTAATGAGCACGTTAATTGTGGATGGAGGAGGAATGAAGTCTACAACAACCAGAGGTTTTTTTATTTCTGGTGTTTTATTTAACAGCTAAAGTCTGATGGCCAGGAAGCCAAAAGGAATCAGCTACAATGTGGAATTGTTAATTGGTCTCTGTCACTGTCTTTTATCAGGCATTATACGAAAGCTAGCCTAGATGAGTGGCTTTTTGCTTTTGCGCGAATTAATAAAACTGGGCTGTGCTTACTAAAATTAGTTTCATAAAGGTCAGATAGATATTCTAAAATGTCTCTCCTGGTTCTTTACTTGTAAGAAAATTACAGATATCCAGGTGCAGTATTTTAAAAGCATTTAATATCTAATTAATAAATCACACATTACATATATTCAGAAGAAAACCCCAGAAAGCAAAAATAATAGTGGTAGCCATATTTAATTATAATATTGGTAGTGTTTATTACCACTCAGAATTGTTTCCTTTAAAGTCTGTGCATCAAATATCAGAGTGGGAATTATGCATTAATAGGTCAGTTTATGTGAGGGGTTTCTTAAATTATCCTATTTTATGTTCAGTCTTGAAATTTTGTCATAAATAGTTAGCAATTTCTTTTCATATTGGTAATAATACTTTAAAACATAGGGGTTTTATATATATTTTTATATATTAGTGTATTTGATTTTAAAATCAATGGGTGTCATTGAGTCCACTTTACTTCAGGACTAATTATGTACTGACTGTGTATTTGCAGTTAATAAGCTTAGATACTAGGGGAAAAATCAGTAAAAAAGATTACACCACAGATAATTAATAAAAATCAATTAGTTTGTTAATGAGTACTCTGTCATTACCCAAGGTGGCAGAAACCAGCTGGGGAAAAAAAGAAGCATCCCTGAATAGGACATTTTAGATGCTTGAGATCTGCTGAGAATTTCAAAGGAAATGACTATAAGAGGCAGCACTACTTGGGTTAAAACTGGCTAAATTTCCTCTAGAGACTGCAGGTCCTCTAGCTAATAAATCCACTAAAAAAGTGATTCACCTTTAGTGTGTGCTATAAACCATCTTCTGATGCCTTAAGTACATTGCTCACTGCCCTGTATTAAAAACAAACCCCATAGTTGTAAATGTCAATGACTAGGATTGTTAGAGTTCTTGCATCTCCTCGTTTTAGTGTAAAAGCTGGAAACACCCATTACCTCTTAGATGACTTTAGGATAACATTTTGCATTCAGATATATAAATGGCATAAAGCCAAACATGATCTGGCAGCAAAATGCAAAATGCCTTCAAAATGTCCATGGATTAAAATGGAAAAGTTCAATGGCAATGCTTATCCATTTGTAAGTATATTTCTGTAACAAAATCTGTAACATGTTTTCCATCACCTTTCTTTTACTTTGTCTCTCCATTTCTAGGCCATGGTAAGTTTAATCAAAATATATACAGAACTGAAAATAAAATTATAATCCATACATACTTACACTGTCAGCCACATTATTTATTTAATCTTATTTTATTTTCCTTATTTCTTTGCATGTATAAATCTGGAAAGAAATAGGCATTTCTATGGCAAGAGAGAAGAAGGTGCTGGGATCTGGAACAACTGTATATAATCCAAATCTTTTTTTTCTTATCAGGAAGCAACAGAAAATAACTATATGTAGAAGGTTAAAGTATTGGCCTCAATAGAAGTCAAACCCCTTGTATTCATCAAGAGAGATGCACACCAGAAGAAGAGAATTCCTCATTTTTTGAATAGTTGTAGATGGTTATAAACTATTGCTTCAAAAATATTTTCTCCATGAGAGAACTTCTATTGTTGTTTACAGTACAGACATGAGGCAGATAAGTACAGTATTTTTATATTACTATAGTGCTGCAGTAAATATACTGCTTCTTCTTTAAAATACTTTCAAACCTACAGTTGTCATCCTGTTTTGGTAAAATTGGCATGGAGTTCACTGTGAGTGAAGTGCACAGCAGATGATCTGAATGACATGAAGTCCTGAGGAATGACTCATAAAACTTAATTTGTTTCCAAAACATTGTGATTTTAAGGTTGGAGAGACAAACATCACTTGCTTTTGAAGCATTGGAAAGACATTGTAATGTTTAAACTTCTGTGTTGGTAGTCAAGAATAATTCTGTATACTGCTGACTGTCTGGTTTTCATTATTTCTGTGTATGTTGGTTTTCCTTTATTGGTATAATAATATTTTAAATCTTTATTTAAAAATCTACTTTTAGATAATGTGAACTGCTTTATCTAATTAAATTGTACTTAAAAGAATTCTTTATTCTCTATTCTTTGTTTTGACTGTGATATTTGAAATCTGTTGAGTTATTAAACTCTAGGATTGATTATGTTGTTTTATATGACCATGAGTTGTCTAAATGATCTTTTAAAAATTACTGTCTATTTTAACACATAAGCCTAACAGATAAAATACCATTGCCATAATTTCCTCATTAAACTGCTTGCCATCGCAAACATTTCCTCATTAAGCTGTGTACCTATGGCAAATAAATGCTGTCAGAACATAATCTTTGTATCAAGTTAGGGGTTCAGACAAGGTACACACATTTTGAAAAAACAGAACAGAAAACCTCCCTATTTACATAATTATCTCAGTTTCCATATAAAGCATCTCAATTTTGAAGAACCTGTGCTAAGCTTATTGCTTTTCACATATAACACTCTGCTGTGGAAGCAGCAGAGAGTTGTGAATGATGGTGGTCTTGGAAATACACTGTACCTTTAACATTTTTAGTGGCAGAGTTAAATTTTACATTTTTAACCTCCAGTTATGTAGCAAGAAATGGACTACAGTGTGATTCTTGGCACTCATTAAACCCTGATTACCTTTTCCATCAAGCAGAAGGAGCAGGTCTTTGGCATTTATTAGCTATTGATAACTATCTGAGGCCAGTGAGGTACAGCACCTTGTGTTATTAGATGTTGCCATTGAAGTTTCGAGAGATATCAAGTTGAGAGGTATCCAGCAACAGAACATATGAGCATGTTTAATTTCAAAACTGAGACCATGGTTTGCTAGTTATATATAGCTTTTCAGATTTATGCAGACTTCTCAGTCTGCCTAAATGAAGTCTGTTATTACTCATCATACTTTTGTGGTATTTGCATGCATCATATAATATAATGCATCATATAAGGTAATAGCAGTGTTATATGGATAATATTATCCTTAGTGTACATCTCTTATGCTTGATATTTTATATTAATATCCTAGAAAACCACTTCCCCTAACACTGGGGATTTTTAAAACTAAGGGGTTTGAGAAAATGGCATGTTACCAACACCACTCTATACATTCTGTCTCTCTGGCTGTAAAATATAGATTCAAAATATGTTCTGATTGTACATTATTCCTCGTGTGTACAACTGAGCATGTTACAGAACTATTAAAAAAAGCGTCATGACAATTTGTCAATAAGAAGAGTTTGACAAAATGAACACTTAGGTTTAACCGAAAAAAAACCATAGCAACGCTTTTGTAGCTGTGATAATCTCTGGAGGAAAGAGGGGCAAGATTTTTAGAAAAAAACTATTATTCTTAACTCTCTGTCTTATTTAGGTAGCTGACACACTTCAAAATTAATAATTTGTAATGTTAGTTCTCTTAGTCCTCCATCCCCAACAATATCATTCTGCCCAAAAATCATTGCCTCTTATTACAAACCTTGTAACAATGGAGTGCCTTATTAACTAAGATTATTTCCTCAGTTTATGACCAACATCTGAAAAGAGGTGACTGCAATTTCTGATGACTCTTTTGCTGCTTACATTTAGAAAGAAGTTTAGTTTTCTTAGTGGTTTTCTGCTCATGCCACATTAAGAACTTTTCAGACATGGGTATTCCCTGGACTACCCATTCTTCTGAAGAAGTGTATATGTAACTTTAAAAAAGCTCTTAAACCTTGTTGAATTGAAGTCTGATGGCAAGTACTGCTTTTCTCTGCTTTCCCCACCACCTCTCAAAAGAAAGTTAACAGCTAAACTACTGATCATCTTTTGGACAAATTGTACCAAATGCAATCACATTCAGTTCAAGGTATATCTAGAATTACAGCTTTCATCTTGTTCTACTTGGGCAGATGGTGATAAATGCTATGTTTTTGCTGGATTTTGTGGCGGTGTGGTTTTTTTATTCATGAATATTGTTGCTACTACCATGCATCATTGACGGAAATCACTCATCTGTGTGTAGGCAAGATGTTAAACTCAGAAGACCACTTTTAAGTAGGCTGCTTTAGAGCTGCAGAACAGGGAGTTGTGGGGATTTCAAGCAGAGAAGCCATGAGCTGTTAGCAGCTTCTAGTGATGCCCTTTTGCTGGTTCTAAAATCATGAGCCAGACACAGTTAGGGTGATAAAAATGAGTTACCTTTATAAGGAACCTTAAGTGCACAGTTCACCAGGTGGAAAACACCAAAGATGCACATATAGCATAACGTGTATACTATTTTTATAGGTTTTGCAAATTAGTATATCTGACAAGAATCCCCAGTTAGAGCATAATGTGGTGAGGTAATTCCTCCCTAGTTCAACCCTTTTGAATCCCCCCACCTCCTTTAGATGGCAAGTGAAATCTGTTTATGAAAATGTGTCTTGAAGAGCTGGTTTCAACCTTGGCTTCCAGGAAGACCCAAGATAGAATAGGAGCCTTGGACCGTCAGCTTAGAGCCTCTGGAATGTTTTGTCTTTCTGCCTATCAGGGTAGGGAAAAGTACTGGCTACTATGGGTACAATAATAGGCTACAAAGCTACAAATATATGTGTAAAGAATATAAAGAATATATAAAAGGAAAAAAGGCAAAAAATCACTTTAGCATCACTAGTAACTCTCTCTCTGGATGTGCCCGAATTCTTCCTTTGTTTATTCAATTTTATTCAGTGTCTCTAACTGGGGGGTGTAGTAAGTCAGTTCGTCCAGATTTGTGTCTCTGGACATATGCTAGATGCTTTCATGCATCTCTGGTAGAGTTAGGACAGGAGGTGGGGAGAAGCAGTTGCACAAAATTTGTTTCTGGTGAAGTTTTGAGTGTCTAGGCAGAAAGACTGGTAGGTGAATTAAGAAGAAATTTGTTTCAAATTATGGTCTCTTGAGCTTTCATGCTCTTCAACATTCAAGATGTAAAAACAGTGCACAAAACATAACACAACTAGTTTTTACCTATTGCTGTGTAAGTAGAACCTTTCTTATACCACATAAGTTTCATTCAATTTAGCTTGCATTTTGCAAAAGAGGCAGCATTAACTTTGAACTCCTTTGAAGAGCTGTGGATTGATATTTTAAAGGAAAACACTTAAACCAAAATAAACTCATGAAGCATTTTAATGATGATATATGAAAGATGAAAGTTCACTACCCTTCTCTGAACCAAGCAGTGACAGAATTAACTTGACGTCAGGTTTTTCACGTCAGCCATCTGCTGTGTGTGGCTATTGGACAGGGAGTTGGGGCATTAGTGGCAAACACAGCAGTCATGGGTATGTTGGTCATTTTGTTTCAACCCAGAAATCCTACACTGTGCCTAAAGACTGATCAAAATTTAAACACTTTGTACTCTGAAATTTGTTTTGACATCTGAAAAAAGCTGTGCTGAATATATTCTCAATTCTTTTACAGAGCGATGAATTTTAATTATTTCAAAGTACTTTAAACCTAGAAATGTGGTCAGCAACATCTAAATAATTAACATCAGTAATTTTCTATCTTGGTACAAATCATGTTGGCAATTTGCAATAAAATATCTACAAGCTATTGAGAAAAGCAACAGTCCTTTTCTTCTATTATTAGTCAACCACTTACTAGTTCTAGGACTGAAGTTTATCTCTTCCACTTTTTTCATAGTTTTTTTCTAATTGCTCTATGTTATTCAGTTTCTTCATTTCCATCTTTTACCTCAAACAGAGGAGAAGCACCTTTCTCAAAGAGGCTTGGGAATCCGAATTTTACACATCTGAAGTTCTGCAGTTCAGAAGTTCAGATTATGTCCAGTTGTGTCCCAAGTTTCCAACACAAAACCACATTTTTCATTTTCTTATTTAGCAATGACTCTGGGTTTTGTTGAGAGATAAATTAGTATGTGCTTAAAGGAATAGGAACGCTCCACTGGCAGTCAATGTGTTTTGTGCTGCCACTGTACTTCATCAAACATTAGATCTCTATAATATAAAGAGCATAGGAGCAACAGAAATAGGAACATGTTCATTAATGAAGAGGAAAGCTATGCCTGAGCAAAGAAAAAACTATACCAGCATTTTTAGAAGCTGACTTGAACAGAAATTGCTTATGGATTCTCCATCTGCCGTTGAGATTGCAAAAAAATTCTGGTTGTGTCAATGTATTAAGATATAGTAGAAATTAAAATGAAAGCAAGAAAAGGCAAAGGTAAAGTGAAAGATCTTGCTATTAGGCCATTGCTTTGATCATAAGGTTTCAAATATATCTATCATCCTACATCTGTGAAGCTGCATTAAAAGGTTAATGAAGTTTTGTACCTTTTTGGACTTATTATAGCTAAATTGCTGTATCAGCAAATACAGGGAATTTAGCACTCTGTGATTTGTCAGGAAACTGGTATTGTAAAAAGAGTAGAAAGTCATGGAATTTACTTTCAAATATATCTTAACACAGTTCTTAGAGGAGTAACATGTTAATATTGTTGCAAAGGGCTGCACAGTACTCCTCATATTCCTGGGGAAAAAAGACCCTTTTTAAAAAAGAAACTTTCTTGTTTGGCAACTGTAGTGCTGTGATTTATATACAACTTGTAGACCTTAGCAGCAAATGCTCATCATTTTAATGTTTTCAGCAAGACAACTGGCTTGCATCGGTCTTGTAGTGTGAGGCTCATATCATAAGACTGTGCATGTAATAGTGATACTGTCATGTGTTAAATGAGCATAACTTGAAGTATTATTTTTTTAAAAATTGAAAGGTTGTGGCAGTAATAAAAAGGTTGAATGGTAATGTCTCTAATTGAACAGTAAGGCCTCTTTCCTATTAAGTCACTCTTTCATCTGTCTTTTTAATTATTGCATTATCATTTTGTACAGCAGTTCACAATGGAAAGACCATTTGTGTTTAAGTGAAAGCTAATTATTAGGACTGAATTATTGTGCAGTTTATTGATCCCTATGGTGGATTAAGGGCTTTAAGTTCGTCTAGACAGAATAGTTAGCAAAATGACAAAAGGAAACATATAAGACCCTTGGGAAGAATCCCTACGCTCCATAAGCAATTAATGCCTGCCAGGTAATGGAATTTAAGTTTATACTAAATCTAGCAGTGCTTTGACATTTCAGCTGCCTTATAAACACATTAGTCTAATGAATTAAGACTTATGAATTGTGTTGATATACAAGTAGGAATAGTTGCAAATGCTAGATATTTTTAGCCCTCTACTGAAAAATGAATACATTTCTTTCTGAACTTGATGAAAAATGAAATGTGTTCTGTACAATGTTTATCTCTGTTCACCCTCCTCTCTCTTGATGGATGTGCATTAACAATTTCCATTTCCCAAAGAACACTAATCTCTCTTATGCATGTGAAAAGTATGCAGCAAAAAAACAAGGGGAAAAAACCCACCCTCCTCCTCAAAAAATAACAAACCAACCCCAAACACAGTACTCCTGAGTAAGAAGCCAAACAGGCCATTCATCTCAATCCAGTGCTGGGCAAGTTTTAAAGCCATCCATCATTATCTTGATGGGAAAGGCACAGCTTGAGCTAAGTATATGGCCCTTTGTTATTTATAAGAACCTGTCTCTGAGTGGACTGTGAACAGACAAGACAAAGTGGTTTTACGGGATCCTCCTTTCTTATACAACTTTTTGTTTGTAAGAGGTCTGTTATCAAAGACTTTGCAGACAACATGCCAGCCAGGAGATCTGTTCAAAGGAAACAAGATGGCTTTTAATGACACATTACAGTCCTAGGAGGACTTTGCACCAAATACTTTATTTTATATCATTTTTTCTGATAAGTCTCTTTTTGGATTTTGTACTTAAAATAATTCTTCTTCTTTTTTTTTTTTTCCGCCTAAATCCAGAAAGAGTGACATTTTGGAAGACTGGTAAAATGTGGTTCTCTAAGAAATAGGATCAAGACTCAGGACATGGGTGCTCTCTCCTTGATTTTCTTTGTGACTTGCTCATAATATTGGATAACTCAGGTTGGGTTACATCTCCACTGCAACCCATGTTTTGGGTTCCTTCACATTTCCGAGAGGGATAATCAGTTTAAGAGGGAGCCACTCTATGTGGTGCCTCCCAAGACCTGGTTTGCATCTACCCAACAAGGATGTGACTGGAGTGACTGCATGCATTTCTTCATATGGGGAATGTGCTGTCTGCTTCTCTTCCCATTACTGCTGCCTTTTTTTTTTGAATTACTAGAACAAAGCTTTCCAACCCAAAAGCAGTCTTCTGTTTTGCTCATGATTGTATAAAACTCATAGTGTGCTATCTCGTAGTGTCATCACTACTTGATGATGATACCTTTTTTAAGATAAAGTCCATAATTTTTGGCCATCCAAACCCACAAAAAAAAAACCAGAAAAAAAGACTAAATTATCTAGTTTATGATCTGATTCTTGATTAAGTTTCATTTTAATTTTTAATCTTGTTTTTTCCTAGTTAGTAAGTACATAAAGTTACTAAAACTCAGGTTGTAGTAGAATATTTGGTAATCTAGGAGAGTTTTATATAATGTAATCCTCATTTCAGATTATTTATTTCTTGAGAGGGAAAATAATAAAAGCTGTCTAAATAAGTAATTACTATTCTGTCCCCCAGAGACAAAAAGGAAGAAATAGGTATTTTGCTATATTCTGAGTGTTTGCTTGAAAAGTTTGGGAAAAAACCCAAACCAATATTACATAATTTAAAGAAGATAGCCACTAAATGAGTTAATCATCTGCATCACCAGTGAGGAATAATTTGAAGAAGAGAATGCTTTTAGGCAAGGGCCTATCCTTAAGTGTCTTTTATTTAGAAAGAGGTTGCAAAGGTAGTGGTAACTGTTGGCTTAAAGTCTAGTCTGAATTAGGCAAGCTTGTCCAATAGGAAAACTTCTACAGTGTAGTTAATAATTAGTCTGAACACATTCTTTTCCTCATAAAATAGTGTCTATGTATTTTCTAATTTGTGGGGTAACTGAGGCATAACATAAAATTAATCTATACATAATCCCTTAAGTCAGCAGTGGTTATCTCTTGTACAACTTGTATTCATTCCACCAATTTATAGCAAAAATTTAATTTTTCTTTGTTGCTGGAAAAGACAGGTTATTACATGGTTTGGAGAAAAGTCTAGGAAATTACTGAGATGACTGCAGCTGTGTAGGACCTTGAGCAAGTGAATTCCTCAGTGTATCTCTTTTATCACTGAGGTATTTTGATTATTTTTCCCCTTTTATTTGCCATCAAAGCAAATGGAAAAAGTAGAGAAACTCCTAAATGTTGCGTAACTCATAAATGCATGCAAAATACTTCCAGACTGAGATATTGCACCTGTTTATACATCAGCAAAAGATCTCAAACGTGATTACTGTTCCTGACGCTACTCCAGTTCTCACTAATTTAATAACTGAGGAAGTCAACAGAGTCCTTGAATGTACTGAGCTGGCTGTTTCAGCCTTTTTCCCTCAGTGTGAAAAGAATAAGCACTATTTAAATTAGTGTGCTGAATATGTCCTGTTTGCTAACTGTCCAACCATGCGATGCCTTTCATTATTGAATCCAGTTACTTGAATGAATATGATAGAAGACATGCCAGCTGATGGGCTTAGATTAGCAATGAACCTAGTAATTGTCCGGAAATATATATTTAATTCATAAAAAGTCTTAAATCATGACATAATGATGGGGAGGTTTTTAAAAGAAAATGAAATACTAGTAATCACAAAATAATTGAGAATGTTGGAACTATTCTTTTTCCTGACAGTATAAAACTTTTTTACCATTTCTTTGACCATGTGTATAATTTTCATTATATTCACATATGTAAAATAAATTTAAATTAATTTACATAGCAATTTTTCTAGAAAGCAGCTGGAGTTATAGAGATAGGTCAGAAGAATGAAAATAATGCATTGAAATTTGTCTTTTTCTAAGAAAATTAAATTTTTTACAGAAGTGATATAACATAGGATGTATTATTACATATAGTATATGTTATAACATATAGATATGTATATATAACATAATATAACGTATATATAACATAATATGTTAACATATATATAAAATGATATGATCTGGCATAATAAGATGAAATTAAGGCTAGGAAGATTAATGCTCCCTGTGTATTTAAAAAAAAAAAAAAAATCATTGTCTGTCTCAAATTAGATTGTGGAATGTTCTTCCAACATGTATTGTTGGAACCATGAGATACTTCTGATATTTCTAATTGAACTGAAAAACATTATAAATGTAGCAGAAAGTATTTGTGTTGTATGTACTGGTCCTGCAAATCTTACATTATCCATTGGTCTTTCATTCTTCCTGCGTTCTGATTTATCTATAAAGAAATTTTTAAGTATTTGACCTCAAATTTCAAATTCACTCAGGACTTTAAATTGGTGTCACTATTTCTCTGAGCAGTGGAAGTTGATGAGACTTGATGTGATGTTCTAACAATGAAGCTTCTCCCAGGCCAGGTCACTTGCTTTCTCTAATAAACCATAATCCCTTTCTTTCTGTGATTGATTTTTAAGCTGTCTGATTATAAGATTTTTTCAGCTGCACTGGGTAATGGGATGTCAGCATAGGAGTGTGCTGAGTCTAGCCCCTTTGGTCTTGCTTAGTCTTCTTAATAAGATGAATCATGGCTCATTTGTGGATGAAGATGAAAGCTTTATACTTTCTTGTATTTTGATTTTCACTATGAAGTCTGAGAAGCCTTTTGATTTTTTTTCCCTTTAAATTTACAAACTTTTTCTGTCACTGTCATAAGTATTTCTGTCCTTTTAAAACATCCTAATGACTTGCAGTGTTTCCAAGACTCTCTTCAGTGCAGGAGTACTTGTACCACAGGTATTAGAGCTACTTTATAAGAAAAAAGAATTAAATAAGGAATAAATGTCTTCGGTTTTGAACAAGCATGAAAATTCTCAGTTCCAAATGTCTTCCCTGCTGTTCATAGAACCCTAAAATAGGGGTTTATCCTGGAGTGCCTTCTGAGTTGTAATTGTCATTACAGCAACCTGCTCTTTTCACTACTGTTACTCAAAGCACTCTGACAGTTTTCCTTCATCATATTAGATGTTTTACTCTTACACTTAGTTTGAATTGTTTGGTGTTCCAGGCAACAGAAGAGTTGATCTATTTATGGCACATATAGATTCTTCCAGTCTCGATGACCCCAGTGGGCTTTGCAATTCATATAAAAATAGATTTCTCTGAATCATACAAAGAGTGAGTTTGACTGACTGTAAGCTATGAAATAACATTCATGTTTTCTTTTGATTTCTGGTATGGACATGACTTTAAGTATTCAAAGCTGATGTGAAGTACTCCTCTGAATTTTCCTGTGCTGGCCACTCATGTCCACAGAAATAGCGTGTAGTAACTTCAAGAACCTTATGACATAATCAACACTGCCTTAAAAAGTCTTCTATTCCTCTGCTGCAAATCACTGTCTTCCTTAAATTCCAGATGTTTCCACCATAAATTATTAAAAAATAATGTTCATATATGGACTTACATATTCTTTAGGGAAAGAAAGTGTATTACTTCCTCAGAAACAGAATTTTGCTATTTAAAATATTAAAGAAAAATTTTGTAAGTGTACTTCTACTTTCATTGCAATTCTGGGGAAAAAATTGTGGAAATATGAATTTATTCATATTGCTAACTTCAGGCATCCTGAAACTTTGCAGAAAATAAGACTGTGAAAGCTAAGACTGAGTTAATCTCTTAGAACTAATAAAATCATACAGAACTCAGATGAGTGTGGAAATTAGGTGCCTACTGCACTGTAACCTCTGTCTGCATTATTAACTAGTGTAAGATTGTATTAGAAATAGACTGCTCTCTGCAAGAGCTGATATGCATTAATTTATCACAGAAGGACAGAAACCTCAGATTATATTTTGATAAACATTCCAAAGTTTGAATGCAAAACTGAACATTCTTTGCACTTCATCCTGCAGCTTTCCTGACTATTTTTCCTCACTGGCTACTCCTCCCAGCACTTGACTGCTTCACAGTTTGAATTGCCATCCCATCTGCATCAGTCAGAGGACGTTGTGGAGGAGTTCAGCCCTTCTATTATGCTAAGACAAGGAAATATGTAGCTTACTTCATCAACCATATATGACACTCAAGTGGTGTAAAGAGAAGCAGCATAAGTGAGAAATTGCCCATCACTTCTAAAAGGAATGGGTGCTCTTGGTATTTGACTCTGTAGAGTCTCTTTTCTCTTGCAGACATATAGATTAACACTATAAAGTAGACCTTTAAAGATCCAGTAATATGCTATCAAGAAGTGTTTAACTACATGACAATTTTCAAACTGTCCTATTTCAGACAAGTCAAGTCCAGCCTCATACTCTGAAGTTATTTCTGAAATCTCAAGGATCTTTTTTTTCTCATTTATTTATCACTGAGCAATATGTGTTGGTTTCATATTCATATCTGATCACATATGAAGACAAAATAATGTCTTTCTGCATTCTTTTTTTTTTAAGGGAAAACTAATTCTTCATAGCTTCCAAAAACAAGCACTGCTTCTTCCCTTTCAAGTGAGAAAGAAATATTTTCTCCTTCTACATTTATAAGAGTTCCACTCAAAATAAAGAATTCTTTTGTCATTTTTATTTTTTTGAAAGAGTCAAGGCCATGAAGCACATTGTATTTGCCACTGAATGTGCACAAATCACCTCAGATTCTAGGTATGAATCTGCCTACTTGTTTCTGCTGCCTACCTGCGTAGTTCTCAGTTCTTTATACCTTTATCTCTGTTCATAATGCTCATAAAATCTATATCTGTGTTATAAAGGGAAATCCAAGAGCCTTGAAAGAATTAGAGCAGAGTGAGACCTGCACTCAGGCAGGGTGCACAAAAAGCTCTATTTATGTTCTATGCAGTTCAGTCTAGTCTCCATTTTCCTTGTATAATATTTACTGCCAAAGTGGTAACTGCACTATAGAGGATAGTGTAAGAAGAAGAATTAGAACAAAAGAAATTATTGTGATTTGATCTTTAGACTTGTATAAAAACTTATTTGGGGTAGTGTCTGATTTTCAGTACTCTAATAATCCTGCTTCTTGTCATCCAAAACTGTAAAGCCTTGACCAAGACCTTCTCTGACTCAGTTTTCTCCCAGAAACAATAATAAGTGACTTTTCTGGAAGAGCTACATGAACTTATCTGTCTTAGAGGATCCTCATTATATAATTTGCAGATTTCTTGCAACTTAAGTATCAGAAAGTACATCATTGAGATGTTTTCTTTAGGTTAAGCTCTGGCCTCTCAAACATAAGGAAAGCTATTGAATATCAAATACTCAAACTCAGTTAATTTTACCAAAAAACTTTAACCTCCCTCAGACCCGATAATAGTCAACATGATCACAGCATCACGTATCTGAAGAGTATACATTAACAGCAGAATTAAATACCAACGCTCTCATAATGCCATGGCATGTCCCTGGTCTGTGACACTCTGAGCCGTGTTGAATGCCCCTCCCTTCCTATTCATCCACAGGAATGAAGAGCCATGTGGCTGTTTAGTTCTCACTTGCAATGGAGAGAGAGAAGTTAGAGGTAGATGCACTCCCAACCATCCCTAAACCAGTACTGGCTTTCATTCCTTGGATGAGGGCTAGACAGACTCAGAAAACTCATAGTTAACCAGTGAGGTCTTTGAGCCCCTTCTTAGGAACTTCTGTATTTGTGAGTCTAGCTGGTCTAAATACTGACAAAGGAAGAAGCAAGGAGGAAGCGGGGGCTGGGGGGGTGGGGTCCCCTCTTTTCCCCATTTTTTCCCTTTCATCTTTCACTTGTCTTCTGTACCTTTCACTATCCAAAAAGGCACCTGTGTTGTTTGCCTGACTCATGATGAAGGGTGCAATGATAGTGGCCATTACCAGCTGAGTCTCTCGTCCTTTTTTGCATTCATAAGACAGCTTGAGCAGTGTGTCCTTTGTATTTACGAGAAGATTTTATCATCAAATAACAGATCCTTTTTTGTGATTTTTAAATTTATTGTAGGAATTATAGACTACTATATTCACAAGTATATGCACTTGAAAACTAAGTGGAAACTGCCCTCAGTTTTGTGAACTTGAGAATTGCTAAAGGCATGCTGTTGCCACTTCAGATAGGTCAATTGTCAGCCTGGTAGGGGGAGATTCCTTTTTTATCTGTTTCACTGTGGCTGGGACAAAAAATGGGGTTCTGTTATCACAGGAACTATGTGTTCAATCTGCTCTAGACCACATCCTGAAACTTTTGTAGATTTTTGTAGCCATTTCTCACACTGCATTTATGAGCTGTAATTGGACATCAGTGAAGAAGAGTGGGATTTTTTCTGTCATAGTTTTCTATATGGCCAGGAGAGGGATAAAGAGTTCAGTCCTTCCAGTGCTTGTCTCTATTCATTGGAGGTACTAGATGCAAACCTTGTATTTATACATGTGATCTGTAGAGATGCAGGATCTGCAGCTTTTCATATTTTCAATATGTTCAGATTTTCCAATTATGTTATCCCTACATAGAGCAATGTTATTTGTATTTGACTTTCATAAAGATACTCAGTTTCCCTAAGATCCTCAATGAGGTATAAAAGCTGTATCACCTCATGAACAGAAATGCTCCTAGTCTTGTTTATGCATAAAGAAACAGAATTCAATCATGTGGAAGAAGAGATATATGGTACTAATTCCCTGTGTGGATATGTACATCATGTAAGTAGGTACAAGGCTGATTATCTCCCCTTGAGAAAGAAAATTTCCAACTGAAAAACTATTTTATGTATTATATATATATATATTTAAAGGAATATCTAGCTTGTTATAATCTGAAATAAAAGAAGAGTTTCCTGTGAAAGAATCACTTAATTTTTGGTGTGGGATTTAAAGGATTTGAATGTTTCATCAAAATTATTTTAGAAAATTGTGTTTTGTGCTGGAAGCATTTTATATAAACCTAGCATTGAATTATTATTATTGTGTTGCTACTCAAGGACTACACATACCACTGATGTAAAATGCTTTCAGTATGACATTTTTGTTCTGAATGTGTTGTCTTCTGACTTGTTCAGTTATTGTGAAGATTTCAAAGGTTAAAATGAAAAAGCAATGAGAGAAGTCACAAAGAATGAAACAAAATCTGAACTGAATCTTGTAGCTTAAGACATAAATCTCTTCTTGCGATAAACCTTGAACTGAGGAATAAAAATTATGGTAAGTGAAAACAAGAGTTCAGAGGCCTGTGCAACCAAAAAAGGTCTCTACAACAACTTTGTAGCAACTGGATCAGATTTAAAATGTCTAGTGAAAATTTCCAGCAATTCTAATGTTATTTAGTCTCATCTGCTAAGGAAAAGATATCTTTATCTCTTTATTTTCACATGGTAGACCTGCTAAAAAATGTTCATTTTCATAATGTATGTTATTAACCTACAAGTTGTGTAAATGTTTTGACACATGCATACTGTTTCTTTTTACATATATAAAATAATTGCCCTACTATCCACCATATTATAAACTGTGACAAACTGCATATATATGTTTCTTCTTTGCTTGTTTTTAGCTGGAATAATTCAGCTGTTTCCTTTGGTTTGGAAATTTTACCTTCAAAAATTTGGAAATTTTATCCCTCAAAAGTTCATGGGCGGGCTATTTATCAATAGCAATTAGTCTTTAACTGTTTGGATTTACATTTTATCTTTAAGGTAACTGTTTTAAAGCTGATTTAAACTTCATTTTAGTCTAATAGTCTTACACATTAATATACTTTTGTTTGAACAGAAGTATTTACTTAACAGTTGTAATAATAATGATATTGTCTTAGAGATTCTAAGAGTTTCTTTTTTCCAATAGCTGCAAATACATTAATTATCTTTCTGTTATTTTTTTCTAAGAAATATTAAAGCAGTACTGAAAACACACTTATTTAAAAGAAGCTTTTCAGAGTAAATGTCTTTAAAACACATAGGAACATACTTGATACAAAGATCTCTGTCTGGAATATAATGAACATTCATATATTCATAGATATGAATATATATATACTATATTCATTACAGTCATTAAATTATATTTATATATTAATACATATTATGTTTATTATCATGGTATTTGTCAGTGTATGTTACTGAAAAATCTTTCCAGTCAGAATGTAAGCATTGTTAAATCATACATTCTGACAGAAGGAAGTCTAAAGCCTTTTGGTTATCTAAAGATACAGGCAATAATTTCTTCATATAAATCGAATCCATTGCTGACAATACAAAAAAAAGCAAGTACTGAGCCAATTTATTGGTGTTGGTACAAATCTAAACAAACTTCAGGTGAAGTAGAAATAAAGAACCATTTTGATTTAATTTTAATATGTTAATAAAGTACTTTAAAAAAATTTGGTAGTTTTACCTGTGGTATGATAGCAATACAAAAGGCAAGCGTGAAAAGAAATGAACACTTGAAGAACAGAAATAACAAGACAAAGAGGACATGAAAGATTAGCAAAAAGCGGGTGTGACATGGACAGATTTAAACCTCATTCAAATCTGGAGTTCTGTTCCTGTTTTTCAGTGTTTATCAGAATCATGAATTTCAATTCCCATCTTTTTAACTAAAGATATCCTGCATGTTTGATTAAAGGTTTGTCTAGAAGGCCAAGACAGGGAATGATTGCTTTGTGGCAAATGCTTATCTGGCAATACCAGTTTCTACCCTTTATTTGTATCAGTAAGTTATGGTGCTTGCACATGGTTTCACTGACATAGTTTGCATTTTCTAACATATGTCTCAGTGTGGGGCCTCTGTGTGTTTTAATGGCTGTCTTGTTTTGGCAGGCTATGTTCGTTGTTCTGGCAAGATTTCTCATGGAGAATGCTGTGTTGTGTAAACTTCGATGTATTTGGATTTTTTGTTTATTGTCAAAAACTAGAAGGAAAATAAAAAGAAAGGAAGTTTTGAGGAAAACAGTACAATAAAATAGTTCTAGAAAATTAACTTGAAGCAGTTGTTCCAAACAAGCTCAGCTCGAGGACTGAGCTTTCTTCACAAGTAAGTTTTAAAAAGATGGGATGTGTTATTAGACCAACAGACACTGCTGGACATAAACAGAAGGTTATCTTCAACCTGATTTAGGAACAGAAAATTCACTTTGTGATGTCTCCTAATTTGAAGGAAATCTCTGGAAAATCTCATAAAAGCAGACATGGGTGGATTTCCTCATCAAAATTCATGTCTAATCACAGAAAAGTTGATTACTCTGAAGTAAGTGGAAATCTCTACTAAGGTAAACAGCTTTCTGAGCAAGTGGAAACAGTATTGAGTGTTATTTTGAGGTGTTAGATATTAAAATTGAATCTCATGTAAAAAAAACCTAGGCTGACAGAAGACATTTCACGCCAAAACCTGAAATCAACAATAAAACACAGGAAGAAAATTAGCAGAAAAATATATGTCCAAAACTGTGTCCCACACTGAGCATTTCTTCTAGTTCAAACCCTCATTGATAACCTTTGATTTAAAGTATCTCTATTAGCATTAAACAGATGTTAAAATCCCTAGTTTTCACTAGCAAGGGAAACTATTTTCAGTGTTTTCCAGTCTCTTTCTAAATTCTAATCTAAAGGTGTGATCCATGGCAATTCTTTTCAAATGTCTTCCCTACGGCAAAACTATTTTCAAAATAATGACTATTAACAAAATTATAAATGTTTTGCACTGAAAATAATAAATAAGTAATTGCAATATGTACCACACTTTGCTGCTCTTATTTTCCCTGCTTTGTCATTTCACTCTAGCTCTGAATGCCACACCTAGCCAAACTATGTTTATTTTTTTCCATCATAGGAGTATGGTGGTGTACTTTAGCACTAAAAGTCTTTGTATTTAAACTGTGAATATAGCAATGAACCACTAAGAATGAATGAGTATTTTTTTTAACAAACCAAATCCTTAATGTCGGAGTCTGAACTTTGCACCTTTTCTCAAGGCTTCATTTTCTACCTTGTCTAGAAGGTATACACCTATCCTCTGTATGAATAAGCAATGAAGATAGAAGACAATGTCTTCATTTTCTCTGACTCCTTTAACAACCCTATATTTCCTTTATTTTTTTCAGTATCTTTTATGTGAGACCACATCGCTGTTTTCTTCCTGTTTTTGGAGAGCACTGAACTTATTCGCCCTCCCACAGGAAAATTCCCTCTGCATTTCTCCCAGTTGTGAAGGAGGTGGTCTTTTAGCATACACATTTCTCACCTCCATGAGTTAATATAGTTCTCCCATTTGTTTATGAAAGTGAAGTCACTTTTATGGTTTTTTTGAGGTGGTGTCCATTTTGCCAGGTTAAGGAGCACTGACCAGGATTTCATTTGGGGAAAATTTTAACAAAATATCTGAACTTTGAATGATAGTTAACAAATTGTTTACAAATTTCAATTCCAGACATTTGGTCTTTTTTCTTTGGTCTCTTAAAACAACATTTGATGGTCTGTAGTGTTCTCACTACATTAGTGATTGCCTGTTGAACCATCCAGCTGCAATTTTGTTTTTTTTTTTTTACCTTAAAACCTTCAAATTCATATCACGAAGTTTAACATTTCTGTACAAACATAAGTGCTCTATATATCTTTTAAGGAAAGGTAAACAAGTAGCCTAAGCATGCCCTTCCTTTTAACACCAGAAAAAGTAAAACTTTATTTGTTTAAATAAATTAGTGCAAATGAACACATACATCTGTCTTTGATGTGAGTCATATAGATGTTTCTAATTCTATGGGGGAAGATTTTTGTTTTTTTGAAGAGGCTTCTGCACTAACATTAGACTTTGATTTGTTTTAGCCTGCCTCATACAGTCACTTTTCTTGCATTCAGTCCAGGTGCAAGTTGAAATTGATAAGAACTGGCAGTGTTTGTTTTATTGTGAACCTTATTCAGCCTGATATTTAGTTATGTGTCCATGTGGATTTGTAATGTGGTTTAATAGTTTTATTTTACGCCTGTGATTAGTTTCTGTTTGTTCTAATTTCTTTTTGACTCTTTCTTGACCTTGAGGTAAAAAAACACAGAAGATGTATTCCCTCAATTTAATGCCAGTCTGAGGTGTTTCTCCTGCATCATCAGATCAATGAAAAGTAAATAGCCTACATTTCTTGTTTCACAGTGCAGTATTGATCTTTCTTCAGCTTTTGCTTTCCTTTTTCCCTGCGTCTTGTGTCTTTCAACCCCTGGGACCAAAGTGATTGCCATAGATTGGACAAGCTAACAAGCGCATGATAAGGAACTCGTGTTTTGTGGTATACTCATTCTCATGCCTGGTATATAAAGCCCGGACCTCTCCGCATTTAAAGAGAGGTGCCATTTTGTGTATGGCACAAGTCACTATGAAAAAGAGCCACAGGGAAGGCACCGGAGCAGCAGAGGATTTTATTCTCCACTCCAATCTTTTATTCCTACAGCTGGTGCCAAGCTGGGTGAGGACATTACTCCTCTGAAAAGTGAGACAAGTAGCCTGTGGGGAATGCCATGAGCTGCTTTTTTCTATGGCGATGTATGGGATGGTGGCAGCCCATGGGTAAGTCTGAACTCGATCTTATAATGACCATGATATGTGTGTCAAGTTCTATTTAAATTTGGAGCAGCAGGCACCTATGCAGAAAGTTTGAGAGATGAAATAGAAATATACAATTTCTAATTGGAAATGGGACAGTCAGCATCATGTAGTGAGTGTATTTTGTAGTTCAGCATTGAATGAGAAAAACTGAGGTCAGTATTTTATTTAGTAAATGAACTGAATTAATCCAGTAACTTTGGGGAGGCTGAGGGTTTTATGCTTATTTTTTTCGAAATATTGTGGAAAGCATTTTCCATTTAAATCTATATCAACTGCAGAACCTTAGTTTTTAATGCTTAGGAATACTGCCTGTAGTTTCTACCTGTCCTCAAGTGCTACACAGATTAAGAAATTAAATCTATTTCAGTTTTGTCTCTCGGCCCTTAACTGTGCAAAGTGATCCCTGCTACT
Source organism: Aleadryas rufinucha (assembly GCA_013397815.1). Classification (NCBI taxonomy): domain Eukaryota; kingdom Metazoa; phylum Chordata; class Aves; order Passeriformes; genus Aleadryas; species Aleadryas rufinucha. Next base: position 133,469 of record VZTH01006160.1, read on the forward strand.
GAAAAGTGGTTAAATAAATAATTGATATTATATTACATGTTATGCAGTGTATTGTTTCTTTCAGGGAGATAGATATTTGAGCTGTGCAGTGCAGAAGTTTTCTGATATTGCTTTAGGTTTCTGAGAATGCTGTTTTTGTCTCCAGGTGTTTATTAGTCCCTAATGCTGTTAGATTGCTACCATACTATTCTGTTGTAAATTAGTCTCATATAAATTTTCATGCGCTTAAGTTGATTAGTGAATATATATAATCCCTCAATATAGTATGTTCCAAAGTACTATAGTAAAACATTAAAAAATCTATACATTCTTTAAGGAATACTTGTATTTTTATCTGCAATCTGTTAAAGCATTATTATTATTATTATTATTATTATTATTATTATTATTATTATTATTATTACTATCATTATTAGTTAGATGTTAGTATGCATATGCATACTATATGCATTTGTGGACATGCTATTTTTACACTTTTTACTATAGTGTTACAGTAGCTAACATGAATCCTGTACTAATGCAGTAGTAAACTGAATTCTACAGTCTTATATTATTATTAACAGTACAGTGATATATGATTTTCATATTTCCCATGGACACCACCGCAATGCGGCTTTTTGGCAATATTTTCAGCTCTACACTTTTATAATGTGGATCTTTGTTGTTTAATGTGTTTTAAAAAAGTCAGTGTACACTACACAAATTATTCCTAATGTAGGAGCTATTCTATATCTTTCTAGTTTTATGACATTTTACACTTCTTGGAGCTAGATGATTGTTCTAACCCAAGCTATTATGTAATCCTTAGGGTAACCCTGCTGCTGATTTGAACGCTATTAATTTTCTATTATAGTGTGCTAAAGATGTTCTACAGTGTGAAGCTCACCTGCATTATTGAGTCAATGACCAATTGCAGAGTTACTCTGTGGCAGTTGGAGCTTAACTCAACCCTTTGGGATCTCATTTATTATTTGCAGATATTGATTCTGGAAAAAGAAAAAGCTAAGATGTGTGAATCTAATACTGAATTAGACCTAGCCTACAGCTGTTAACTCCTAATGGTCTGCTTACTATATGTGTGTCAACTGAAGCTTGTATTTCTCTGTTTTCATGAACAATAAGCTATTTGCTGCTACTGCATAAATATTTTAAATCTTCTAAGCAACTTCCTTAGTCAGATATCTGCTACATTTCAATTGAAATGGTTTAATTATTTTCCTGATTCCTTATTAATAGAATACAGAGATCAAGAAAATACTTAAGGCAATCAAGTTTAGTTATGTTTTACATAATTTACTAGCAAATGTATATAAAAATGTGCTTTAATTCCTAAGACAACTGTGCTTCATTCTTGTGAATTTGTCTCCAGGACAAGGGCTATATTGTATAACATTAACTAACCAAGTAAGGATATAATCTCCTATTTTCTTCTGTTGTATTATCAATATGTTGGCTCTCCAGCTCCTCTCCTTGCTGTAATGTCTTAATATAATAACCATAGCAAGAATCATAGTAAGCACCATTTCTTTTTCCCCTCCATTCTGTTCTTCTCCTTTCCCAGTAATTTATCTGAGCATACATAAAAAAGCTTCTGGAAATTTTGTGGACTTGATGCAATGGTGTTCCATACTCACCTTTTATCCATACAATGGATAGTAAAATTCTAATAAAATCAGTCTTCATCAATTACTTGACTAATGCCAAATCAGTAATAGACAAGGTTTTATACAAAACAGAGGAGTTTAAGTCATTTAGATAGGAAGAAAATGAGGGGAAGATGGATTTGGAAAGATAAAACTTGCCCATATTCTACAGAAATGTGGCTATTAAAAAAACTGGATACAAAAGAGATTATATTGTCTCACAGAAAAGTGAAGTATTTAGGTGATTCCACTTCTAAGGACATATGTGCCTACTTTCAGGTTATAGAAAAACTTCATATTTTTTTTTAATGAGTATTCACTATGAGCCTTCTATAGTCGGAAGCTGTCTTGCTCTGTCTAGTCTCTCTTAAGAGCAAGCAAAAACCTGTGTACACTGCCGTAGTTTATGCACTTCTTAATGGTTAGATAGAAAACAGGTACAAAGATAAATGTAGTTAGAACTACTGCCCCAGCAGGTGTTAGGGAGCATTTCCACTCTGGTAACTTTACAATTCTGTTTACAGTTAAGTAAAGTATGAAGATAACTGGTGATAAGAAAAAGAAAACAGGTCTTTCACAAAGTAGCTTTAAAAAGCTTTCCTGACATTCAATCTTAATGTTTAAATTGTGCTTCTGATTTAGTTATCTATTGCAGGCAGTGAGAAGGTACCCTTTATCTGACTCAGAATACAAGGTCAAAGGTCATGTGGCAGCATAAACCTGTATTTCTACAAGCAGGGGAAAGTGTAACCTAGGGTGGGGTTATATTTAAAATGGATCCTAGGATTAGGTTGTGTAAATGTTTAAATTATTCTAACTAAATAGCATATAAGAAAATCAACCATCTCTATGTTTATATAAACATAAATGTGAATGTGATTTCTATTTTATTTCTGTCCTTTTAAATGTAGTTCTTATTTTCTAAATATTGTGAATATAGATTATATTCCATTTACATATTGACAAATACAAAAACACCCTATTCCTTTGCTGTAGCAGTACTTGAGTAAGGTCCTGCAGCCTAATGTGAGATTCAAAAGTACCTGAGAGATGAAGGTTTTTTTGAAGCTTTTTCTAAGTTAAAAGCTACTTTATGAAGTGAGTATTGGCAATTTCAGCATTGAATAGACATGTTTTAGTGAGTAGTGTTAGCTGGTACAGCAAGCAAGACACAGAAGCAGAGAGTACTTAGTCTCAGGAATTCTCTCCAGGTTTGCCAAGCCTTTCAGAATGATGCCGCTGCAGGTCAGGTGGAAGCAGACTTGTCAGCCTGCTAATGCAGCAATGCAAGACTGCACAGTAATCACTGCAAAGTGAATAAAGCATAAGGAAAAATCAGCCAAAGAGCAAAAGACTGAAGTCTAGTCAGATATATATCTATAAACATTTGCCCAATTCTGTTAATCACTTTTGGTAAAGGTATTGGAGCATTGTCAAGAGATGCTACCTGAAATCTCATGAGTAGTAGTGGAGATGACCACATTTAACCCTGGTTAACCACCTCCAGGGTGCAGATCCAGGCTTTAATGTCCTGCTTTGGATGGGGAGTAGTGCATTAACATGACTAAGATAAAAGGTGCTACTCTCCCTTTGTAGGTTTTCCAACCATTTTCTGCATGCATACAGCTAACGTACAGATCAAGAAGTCTCTTCTCAAAATGAAGCTATAAATGTTTTTTGTCTTAAATGATCCAGGGAGCTATCACTCTTCTTATAAAAACCTAGTGATGATAACTCTCGCCTACACCATGCTTGTGCACATACTCAATTCTCTCCTCGTTTAGATGTTGAACGTGTCTCTCATTGGATGATTTGAGTACCAAGAGCTGGATTATTGGGATGCAGTCCTGAAGAGCCTTCTATACAATATAGATGTTTCTATATGGCCCTATATGGTTTCTGGTGCATCATATATATAACTACTATATATATATACATATGTATGCATACTCTGTATTCTGCCTGTAAGGGGGGAACAGTTAATATCATTAGATGCAAGTTTGCATTTTGCATATGGAAACAACAGCTTAGATTTGTTTAATACAGACACATTTTAAAAAAAATAACCTGCAAAACTATTTCCCTCAGGACTAATTTTTATCTAAACAAGAAACTTTTCTTCCAAAGCAAATTATTGGATACCTTAAAAATATTTTGAAAACATCAGTAGTACCGCTGGTGAAACTACCAACATTTGCCTGATGGCTGAAAGGGTACGAAATCTTTTCCAAGTGCTTTGAAAGATGTCTTAAAGCATTGAAAATCATGCCGGATTTCAGCCTGAATAATGTAGGTAAAATAAAATATTATTAAAAGCTGGAAGCCGGTTACTATGCAAGTGTTAGGTAACTCAAAGGAAAATAACCAATATTTCATAACTTCTCCAGCTGCAGTTACTTCTTTGAATGGAAGAATATGATCCAATATTTTTAAAGGCATTTGCATTGTAATGCACGCAATCAAATATTTCAAATTTTTTCTAAACATACCGTTAAAAATTCAGTTTAATGTGTGATAGGGATGTTTGTAAGGGAGCTAGTCCTCAATAAAAGCTACTTAGTAGAAAAATTATTATGTGGAGTGCTGAGAATTCATTTCTAAAAGTGTGGCAGAGTTCCCTACTTATTTCTTATTCTGAAATAACTACCTTCATTTTCACCATAAAGAGTTCAATTAAAAAAAAATAGATTATTCTTAAGGAAGAATATTTTTGCTTAATCAATAATGTTACTTCATTACAGTTCATCAGATTTGTGTAATTCTTCCTATTATTATAACACTTTAAGTTAAAAATGTTATTTCCTGTTTAATGTTTGCTTCTATCAATTGCCATGATTTACTAAAATACTATTTGGAAAAGCTGAAAGTCTAAAGAAATATTGATAATTGTAAGTGTAAGTTTCGTGTGTGTTCAGCTGCTAGAGTTTAGAATGCATATACTGATTTTTAAAAGAAATGTTACATAGATTTCATGACCATGTTTATTCAATGAATTTACCAAATTTTATATTATTTTAAGCAATAATAACCTACTAAAGGTACTTCTTCCTCATTTCCTCTGTTCATGTACAGGTACCTTCCAACTCTGCTCCAGTAAAATGAATAGCGATCCACAAGACACAAGGACTCTGCTGGATACAAGTCCAGTGTACATATTTGCCTTGCAAATTTCTGCTAAAAACTTCATTTTTTGCTTTTACCCTTAATTCTTATTTTTAAGGTCAAATAAGAGGAAAAATAAATCTGTTAAATAGATTTAAAAGATAAAGGTAGAAAGTCCATAAAGTTTCATATTTCTTTCTTCTAGCTCTTCTGAATCTCTCTCTATATAATTCCAGAAAATGAAGAAGACAATAAAACAGTACTTAACCAAGAATCCTTAGAACATTTGGAGTGCTCAGATGCAGTAAGTAATTAAAAAGTCAAAGAGAAGGAATGTCATTCCCAACTCTGGCTATTTCTTGACAAGAGATGAGACTGCTGTCCTGTTTGGACCAGCAGTGCTGGGATGGGGAGCATATTGGGGATTCAATGAGGCCAAACTGGGCAGTGGTGGGAATTGCAGCACTCAGCCTTTTCCTGGTCCCACAAATTACAACTTCACAACAAGTGAGATATTGTTCATCAATAAGATTACTAAGCATTTTACTTTTATCTAAAGATCAGTTATTATATTCTAAAATCACATTGACTTCTGACAAAGGAAAAAAAGGAAATAAACAACAAAGGTATAAAATATGTCATTGATTACATTCAAGTTTTTCTCATCAGATTTTTGTAGCTGGTACCCCTTGACTGAACCAAGGTACAATTCCTTCCATTACAACCAGTTTCAAACACAGTCAGAATGTAAGACTAATAATATGTAGTATTAACATACAACAGATTTAAATTATTACAGATTTTGTGGTCAGTGTTCTAATTCAGATACTTTCTTCAGCATCTATCTGACTAAAAATAATATACAATACCTGGAATTTCTTCTGACATTCATTGAAAGTGAACACTGCAAGCAGCTAACCAAGTACTCCCTCTAATATGCATTCTTCTTTCCTTTCTTCCTGTTTAGAAAAATATTATGTACTAAATTGCAATGTATTGTGATCTGAGCTACAGTGTCTGTTCCAGGTTAGTGAAGGCCTGTAACAAAATTAGATCATATGAGTGTATAATGAAAAGAGCTGTAGCTAGCTCATTTACAAGAGCCAAGCTGACATATTAGTTGCTTTTACATATCTTGAGGCAATGGAGATATTCTTGCATGATTATGTCCTCTATTCTTGCTTCACTTCATAATTACTATCAGCTGTAATTTAGAATAATACAGTGATATATATTTTGCTTAGACTAAATTTTATTGTAGATGAAATTTCACATAAATGGTTACAGTATTTATTAGTAAAGGCCAGATGCTGAAATTGTGCATGTTAGATCTAACTTATGTATGACCTAACTTTCTATTTAAAATATTGTTAATATTATAGAACAATTTGAAGCATTAGAAAACGATGGCAAGTAGGAAGGCAAGCTGTGAAATGAAGAGAGTGGGATTCTTCCACATTGCACTAGTTGAAATAAGGTCAGAATCTGACCTTAATATTGATAATGATGAAAAAAACATACTTGAGCAAAGAGAAAACATAAATGAGAAGTGTCTTGAGGGTGTCCTTTTTCTTTATTACCTATGGATGCACAATTTTTCAATCTAACATAAAAAGCACAGAGTAGTTCTGTGGGCTAATGCCATTTTTTCTGTTTTCACTCAAAGATCACACATGGAATGTGAATAGGCAGGACTAGAGCAAGACGGAGATAATACCTGTATCCACTGGGAGATGCTCAAAAGTTTGTCTTGGTCCTAAAGGGTAAAAGCTTTTTAAAAACATAGCCTTTGATATGGAAAACAAAATGTAACATTGACCCCAGACAGAGGGGTAGTCTGGCAAAGTGCAAGGAGAAGAATTAAATAGCCACTCTATGTGTTTCTTTTTCCCTATTATTTGTACTATACTGTTTCTACTATACAGACATCAGAAAAGAGTATGATATTTAGAAAAAAGGGGTTTTTTCCCAGTTCTTGTACTAATAATGTTGTCATCATCATCCTAACCTACTATGATAAAAAAATATTCCCATCTCTCTCCTCATGAAAGAACCTGACAGATTGGTTATGTTATCTACTACATTGTAATATTTGTGGTTAGAACATGGTAGATGCTTTTACAAAAGTTTTGAATCAATATTTTGTGTTTTTTCTTTTTTTTTTTAATAGTCCTTACAAAATAGCATTGCACTATATTTTGAAATACTTAGGGTCTTACAGTTCTTGGCAACTATATATTTGAAGGGAAAAAAAAGAAGAGTATCTATACATACCATGTTATAGTTAAATGATGTTTTATAAATAACTAAAATTAATTCCACGTGACTTTTTCTACCTCAGGAATCAGGCAGCCTGAAATTTACTTCATGGAGTCTTTGATTAGAAGTACCTCATATTAGAAGTGCCTTTTAAAATTTCCTACAAAATATAATGGCCTCAGTCTCATTTTGTTAATTCTTGTGTGATACTTTTATTGTTGCTTTGAGTATTTTAGTAACCTCTGGGTCAGTGTCCCTCTTGTAGCTCTTGTCTGAACAGTCAGTAGCCCAGTGTACCCCACCTGGGATAAGTAGGGGAGATGGCTATTTTATATCAAACAATTATAAACAGTGCATATCAACTCAAATTTTCCAGAACTGACAAAATGACAGAAAAGTACAGATTTCTAACCTGTGCTTTGTAAAACACATTACATCATGAATTTTAGTTTTGGAGTATTTGGATAACTTTCCTCATAAAAGAAACCTTTTTATGTCCACCCAAAGATCTGTTCCTTGAGAATATAAAATATTTCTTGTGTCTGTCAAAAAAGACCACTGAAGATCTGGAAAACAGAGAGCAGAACTTGGAGCTATTTTGCTAGGACATTTGTGCTGTGAAGGAAAAAAACCCCAATTAATCTGAAGTTATTTACAAAATGTTTGTGTGTTTCTATGTAAGGGAGGAAGCAGACTGTTTCTTTGTTTATTTTTCAGCCTTTAGTTTTGCAGTGATCTCAATGTACTTGGTTATCTTTAGATGAACAAGTACTTTAACCAGAAAAAGGCTACTGCTTTAACCACTTGAATTTCCTGTCTAATGAGCATGTATTTGTCAATGCAGGTGCCCAATGTGTTTGTGTCCATTTGCTCTGCATTTCAAACCCATTTGCATATGCAATTTCTGTAAGCCTAATCTTCTGCAGAGGTAGTTCCTTCAGAAACAGAAAATATAGAAGAAAACCCTTTGCCTCCAAATTAAATTGATTGTAGAGTCAATTGGCGAGAGGTTTTCCTTCATGGTCCTGAGGAGAACCTGAATTGTCTCAACAGTTTACATTTAAAATTTGTTCTGAGATACTATGACTCTTGAAAATGTACTATGTAGAAATGAGCAAACCTTGAGGGTGAATTAGGACTGGGCTATGATTGTGTCTCCCTATAACTTATTCATTCACTCTCACATTTATTCTTGAAAACTTATAATTTATTCATACTGAAAAGCATCAAAATATGAACAGAGGCTTAAGCAGGAAGCTCCTGAAATCTAACCCTGATTAAGATACACATTTATTCTGTACTCTTAGGTGAGTCCCTCAAGTTCCACAGGTCAGTTTGCACATCTGTACAGTAAAAGTTACTTGACTGAGGTACTGGGGAGATTAGTTAAGTTTGTAATGCATTTTAAAGATAAAAAAATAAGCTAATGTCAAGGATTTTTTTTCTTAGTATTAGTGAATGCTTCTTACTCTGAGAAAGCTGCTCTTCTGCATAGTTACTCAGAAGGGCACTAGATTTTCACAGGTAGTTGTGATATATTTAATATTAGTGATGCTAATATTAATATAATTTAGCCCTGAATGGGTCTGCTTGGACAATATGACTAAAAAGAAATATGGAGGAAGTAATGCAAAGAACCTTGGAAACTGAGAGTTTACTATGGGTCTTTAACTATTCTATGATTAGTAGAAGCTACAAACAAATAGAGCAAATCTTTATTCTCTGAAACACTAGAACAGCTTTACACTGTGGTCAGAAATGGTCTAGTTGGAGTGGATCTTGCAAGAGAAACCCAATGACCAGCACCTCTCTCCTCTATTCTCAGTTCTCCTCCTATTCCATGTATAAGTTTTTCCTCCAGTTCTGTTCACAGCCTAACTATAACAGAAGAACCTATTTATGTTGCACTGGGAGGACAATCTGGCTCCTGAACATGAATCATGCAGCAGAGTACGCTGTGCAATTACACCAGGCTTAGACCTAAAAGCATGCAAATGATGTTTTTAGACGCAATTTTCAGTAAGACTCATCCAGTACATTTGTTTCAAAATGGTTTTAATTATTGTTTGATTTTAGCACTCTTTTTACACTGCCCCATATAATTAAAAGTAGAAACAGTAGAGTTGACTTTAATGCTGAATTATAAATTTAATTTTGATCTTGGAATCCATCTTATGACTAACTGTTGTACATTTTGCTTTTCTTTAACACAGATATAGAACAAGTGCAAATGGCATACAAGCAAAAAGCTAAGGGATGGTGATCAATTTTTTGTTTTCTCTTCTGCATTAATAGAGTACTTATGTTACTAAAATACAGTGACCTAAAACCTACTAAGTATATCACACATGTTTAACAACTGATATTAAAAATCTCTATATCCTCCAAGACGAAAAAAAAAAGGCTTAAGTATATGCATAATTGAATTTTGCTGGATTACTCATATGAAAAAGATTATTCATTATTTTAAGTGTTTGCAAGGTTGGTGTATTTCTGATTCAATGTCTATGCTGGGCATTGCTTACAGCACCTTCTGTTAAAATTGCACTAGTTATTTTCTAATTATTTGTACAAAAGCTAATTCTCATGTTTGGTATTCCATAATTTCGTGAAAATTACCTAATAAAAGTTCTTGTTTCAAGAACTGTGTCACTTTGGGATAGAAATAAAAATATTTTGTATGTTAGTTAATGATGAGTAATCTTTTATTTTGTGGTAAATTTGGGATTTTTGTATAGCAAAAATACTGTGAAACACTGAAATGTCTTAATGTTTTGCTTGGGTGCCATATAATTCTCAAAAATGATGTTGCTGCACCTTGGGGAAATTTGTTTTACAGGCAACAAATGTAAACGTCCTGGAGCTGAAAATACTGTTCATAGAAGGTTAAATTTATCCTACCTTGCACAGCAAACCTGGTCTCTAAAAATAATTTTATTATGGTTTTTATAAACATTTTGGAAAAAGAAAATTCTTGGTTCAACACAATAACATATTGTATTTTCATTGCCCAAAGAATTAGATTGATTATAGTGGCATCTAAGATTGATAATGCATAGATTTCTATTATGACATCCATTGTTTTAGCACTGGACTGCAGAGGAATTCTTCCTTAAATTCCTGTTATCATCCTTGTAGAAAATACTGACCTAGAGGACTTCATTATTCAAGCTGGAGAGACAGTCACTACTTAGCAGTAATAAACGGTTTCTGTGTTACATAGAGAATACTTTGGAAAATATGAGAGTTGTCAAATCTCTTGAAAATCCTGTCTTTATAGTACACATGACACTAAAGCTATGGCTGTATTTTCTGTTAATAAAAGCAAAGGCACAGGCAGATGTGAAGGATATCATGGTATACTGACAGGAAGCTAAGAAAAATGAGTACTTTGTTGAGGAGCAGAAAAAGACACAGGGCAATGACCTTGGGAAGATTTAATAGATATAGTTTCCTTTTTTACTTTCTTCTTTTTTTCTTCTTCTTTTCTTTTTTTTTTTTTTAATGGGCAAAATAAGGATTATGCAAAAAAGTATAAAGTTAGCATGTAAATTTTAGGCATAGTAATTAAAATTCATCATTATGTTTCAAAACAAAATCAGTTAGTGATAAAGAAAAAATTAAATTATCATCAAAAGCACTAAAAAGTTTCAGTGACTCAAAATTTTTGATACTATCTCCAAGATTTGGTCATAATGATACCTACTTAAGATTAGTTATCCTATATTTGAATGATTCTTATACTAATGTGAATGTTTGGACATGAATGAAGATGACAAAAAACCCTGCAGCAGCAGTGACTGTGGTGTTTACTCTACTTCATGTAGAATTAAAAGTAAGTGGTAGGAATTGCCCATCCATTATGGAAAAAGGAACAATATTTCAGTTGGTCAGAAAGTGAAATCATAAATTCAAGGGAGATAAAGAGAAAGAGATTATCAAATTTTGTTGAAAGATAGATTAGGTATCTGATTTACATTCCCTTCTAATATCTTTTTGTCAATTTATGTCTTTGTATATACATGGGTAGAAAGTAGTTATGCTCTCAGGACTGTAAAATAAATGCATGTACCAATCACCTCTTATCTGACCATGACCAACATCTTAACTTAGACTGAATCTTTTCTTGCTTCATCCTGGTTTACTCAGAAAAGTAAAAAAAAATTACAAAATTGAATCACAACTAAGTATATATAGGGAAATGGCCAAAAAATTAGTCTTTAGTTTTGTTTTGTATTGTAAAAGTCACACAATTTCAATCTGAGTCCACATATTCAAATGTACCATTTAGCTGTAGAAATAATAGGCTTCATTTTCATCCATGCAATTTAATAATAACATACTGTGAGCTTCTAAGACACAGCCATAGACAAGTTTGACTCTGGCTGTCACAGCACAGTGTAATCTGTGTATTGTGAGTGATGATATAATCAAACTGCATAGCAAAGCAACAGGCAATTTTGAATTTCTCATTGTATCAAAGAATGTTAAGTATATTTACTGTACAATAAACCTTGTTTTGAAGAGTTACTTTTAAAAGCAATTTCATGCCAAACAAAATTGCCCCTTTTATGGCTCTGATGCTCATCTGCTAAGGCACTTCAGCATCTTAAATGTACAAATCCTTTCTTTCTTGTTCCAGAGCACTGCTATAGTTTTGGCAATGCTTTAAGAGTAGGTCAAAGGTCTGTTTCTGTGTCTTCACTTTTCTGCAAGTTTCTCTAATTATTATTATTGTACTGGGTTTAATGTCATATTCCTGCCATTTGGTCCCTTTTTTTTTTTTTGATCAGGGTGGGGGTTAGCATTTGGCTGTGTGAGTGTGGAAGAAATAAAACTGCTTTCTTTTCATAATAGGAGACATATGCTTTGGTGGAACTACAGAACACTGAAATCATTGATTTCTGCAGCAACTTGCTTAGCATTGAGAGAAGGTCAGGGAGGTTGTGTGGCCATGTTGATTTGCAATCTTTTATATGTTCTTCTCAACAACCTCATCTGTTTTCATGGCTTTAATTACCATTTCTACACACAAGACACAGATTTATCTCTACCCCAATGACCTTTCTCTCAGTGTTAAAATTCTTATTTTAGTTGTGTAAATTCTTTTGATTATTTAAGGGACCATCATAAACTCTGAGTATTATGCAAAAGTGAAGATCTTGTTTCCTGCTTGAGCACTGGGAGCTCATTTGAACAGTCTACTTAAACAAATGCAAAATCCAATTACTCTTTAGGTCCATAGTCTGACTTTACGGGCAACCCAAAAATACATGAGAACTCCAAATAAAAAAATGACTTTTTAATCACATCTATAAAATTCTCCTGAGTTTCAGTTTCACTGTCAACCTCTGGTTTACAGTCTCAGAAATTAGATGTCGAAGTTTTTCCTTCGTTCTCTTTTCTTGTGAACATTGGTCTCAAAAGCTTTATGTCATTTATGATACTCCTTATTCTTCATGGATTATGTGGCTACATTCATTAAGTTACCAAAATCAGTCAATCCTGTAGCTGAAACAAGGGAAGAATATATCTGTGCACATCCTTTAAATATGGCTGGACAGTTGTACTGCACCATGATACACCTGTGTCTTACCTGGTTTGCTGTAAGAAGAGATAGAAATTCATTAAACATTGTTAAACAATGCCAGTATTTTAGATAGAATCAGAAAATCACATGATATGGAAAAAATTTTAAGTTCATCAAGTCTGACCATTAACCCAGCACTGCCCAGCCCCCCACTAACCGATGTCCCAAGTGCCATATCTACACATCTTTTAAATACCCCCAGGGACAGTGAGCCCACCACTTCCCTGGGCAGCCAGTTCTGAAGCCTGACAATCCTTTCCGTAAAGAAATTTTTCCTAACATCCAATCTAAATCTCCCCTGGAGCAGCTTGAGGTCATATCCCCTTGTTCCCTGGGAGAAGAGATTGACCTGGTTACAATCTCATTTCAGGTAGTTGTAGAGAGTGAAAAGATCTCTTCTGAGCCTCCTGTTCTCCAGGCTAAACACCCTCAGCTCCCTCAGCTGCAATAGCTCATGCTTGTGATCCAGACCCTTCCCCAGCTCTGTTGCCCTTCTATGGACCTGCTCCAGCACCTCAGTGTCCTCCTTGCCATGAGAAGCACAAAACTGAACACAGTGTTCAAGGTGCAGCTGCGCCAGTGCTGAGTGCAAGATGATCACTGCCCTAGTCCTGCTGGCCTTTATATTCTATTAATTATTATTAGTCTCTTGGGTCACTTTCAGTAAGTCACTTCACGTAGCTGTGCTTCTGCCTTTTTTTCCTACATATTTTTCTTGTCCCTTCAGTCTGTAAATCCTTCAAGGTATGAACTGTCTTTTGTATCACTGTGTTTGCAGAGTACTTAACAAAGTGGGACTTGACTGGATCCTTAGGCATCCTTGTAAAATGATAAGTAATGAATCTTCTTAATTGAGACTTCCAGACATCTCCTTCCTTTATAGAAAAGGAAAGAGGAAATGCAGATGTTATTTTAAGAAACCAGATTTTATTGGCCTTTATTTTGCCATTCTTTTGCAAGTAGAACCTCTTTTGATTGCATATGGGGGTGTAGTTTTCTGAGCCGGAGCTCAGGTGGCTTTTACATTGGTTGGTTTTCATGCAAGAAATTAGCATACAAGGTTGTAATGAGAGCAGATTGTTTGGAGGACTTGGGTCCTGGAATTGTATAAGAAAATCTAGTATTTTTCTCACCACCTTGCAAAACCAGTTAAACTTTTTTACAGGAAAATAAAGCTAAAATCCCAGTATGATCTGCAAGTTTCTATGCAACTTGTGTTAGCTACTGTGTTTTGAATTTATGGAAGACTTTTTCAGGGCATGCTTCAGTTTAGGACAAGGATTTGTCCTTCTTCAGGGAAACTGAGGCTTAGGTTCTATGAGTGGCTCCCAATAAAGTTTGCATTAACTTGTTTTATGTTTGAATTCAAACCAGACTGCAATGGAGCATAGCAGGAAACAGAGTAGCAACAAAATTATTAACAGAGTATAGGAAGAAGTTCTGTACGGCCTGGTGTAGTTGCATTCACAGGCATTCAGTTAAAAATCCCAAAATATGTCTGTGGTCTGCACTGGAAGCATTGAGAGATAAGAGGCTTGCCTTTGCAAGAACAGGACAGCTTAGGAAGAGCAGCGAGACAAAGGCCATCTTCTTTCTTAGGTTTGCATGGCCAGGCTTTGGTGGGGGGAGGGGCTACAAGGGTGGCTTCTGTGAGAAGTTGCCAGAAGCTGCCTCCATGTCCAGCAGAGACAATTCCCAGCTCCAAAGACAGATGTGCTACTGGCCAAGGCTGGACACATTAGAAATTCTCGTAATGCCTCTGTGATAATAGATTTAAGAAGGAGAAAAAGCCCCTGTCATTACGCAGATGTAATTGCGGCCAGAAAACAGCGGGGTGAGAACATGTGAGAGGAACTGCTGCAGACACAGAAGTCAGTGGGGAAGGAGGGGGAGAAGGTGCTCAAGGTGTCTGAGCTGGGATTCCCCTGCAGCCCATATTGCAGACCATGGTGAAGCAGCTGTGCCCCTGCAGCTCATGCAGATCCACAGGGATGCAGAGATCCACCTGCAGCCCATGGAGGAGACCGACACTGGAGCAGGTGGATGCCTGAGAAGGGTGTGACCCTGTGGCAGGCCTTTGCAGAGAGGACCCCACACTGGAGCAGCCTGTCCTTGAGGGATGGCACCCTGTGCAAGAGTGACCCACGTTGCAGCTGTTTGTGGAGGGCTATTGCCCGTGGGATGGACTCACATCAAAGAACTTCATGGAGAACAATCTCCCATGGGAGGAACCCCAGGGTGAAGCAGGGAAAGGACTCTGCCTGAATAGCAAGAGAAACGTGATGAAAAATTCTTTAAACATACGTGTACCAGACACTCTTTCTCCTCTCAGTATCCCATGCTGAAAGGGTACAGTAACTGTAGGCAGCAAAAAGTCTTTATAGCAGAAATATTGCCATAAGAAATTGTGTTGGGAGCAAGCAGCAGGGTGGAAAAAGGTGAAAATAAGGGAAGAAAATTAATCTGCATACCCAGCAGGCAATGGTCATTTATATATTCATCTGTTTTCAGCACTGAACTTAGTGAGAGTGTGTCCATTTCATGGTGCCGTGCAGAGAAAATGAAGTGTGTAAGGTCATTCAATAAAGATTAAATTAAAAACATATTCCTATAGCACCCTCAGGGTCCATTAGCCTTGATGAGTGTACAAATACTTTCTTTGTTATATGTGCTCCATCCTGAAAGGGATTGTGTGCTTCTCTCATTATAAATGTGCACCTGAAAAGATTGAACATTATCCCCTCTTTTTTAACTGACCTGTGGCCACCGCTGGGTTCATTAGTGCAGAACATCTTTTCCACTGGCTGAGTCTGCCCTATTGTTTTCACTGGCCAGGGTCAAGTCAAGGGCATTCAGCCTAGATTGGACTCATTTGTCACAGGGTCTAGCAACAAAGCTGATTTCAGCAGAGACGGCGTGAATTTCATGGGGCTGAAATGCAACCTTTGACACAGAGTGCCCAGGGCTGCTCAGGCTTGCACAGATGGCCTGCCACCCTTAGATATCTATGAACAAAGGATTGGTGAATTATAACAAAAATGAAGTTTCCACAGTCAGCATATATTTTAAGTGTTTAAATTATTTGCAGGGTTGGTTTTTATTATTTGCAGTCTAAAATCACATCTTGAGCATTTGTGATAATCACTGTGCTTTTTAGACTATGAAGAGAAAAAAAACAATTCAGTAGGGGGCTTACTGCTTAACTGGTGTAACGGTGTAAAGTGTAGCAATTTAGTGTGGAGTGCAGGTTTTCATGGTCAGCAGGAGCCAGCATGAACAATGGGTCGTGCTGAGGTAGCATGTGGAAAATGACTTTAATACACTATACAGAATGGCTTATTGCTTTGGTCAATAGGCTGCAGTGAAGATGGTGTATTCAGCCACTTGGGAAGGTTAAACCTGTCAGGGTACACTGTGACTGATATGCAGGGGCTGCTTATGAGGTCTCTAATGGAAAAACCTGACAAGCAAAGTTATAAAGGTTACACTTGACACATACTTTAGCATTATGCCTTATATTAATCCATTTTTTTTAAAGGTAGGGTACTTTATATTTGTTAGAAATTGATGCCACAATAATGCTAAAACTCTAGAGGAAACATTTAAACTTTGGAGTAAAATAAAGGACAGGATGCACTGCACCTGCATTACACAGATTAAATCTCTCTAAGGACAATAGTCTAACATATTTAAATCTCAGCCTGAACACATTGTTGTTTTCTTAGACATAGTTATTTGAGTTAAAATCATTTCAGTGTGTTATTTCCTAAAATGGTACATTGGGATGTAGCAGAGTGCATTAAAGAAGTTGGGGTGTTCAGTAGCTAAAATCAAACCCAGTCCTGCTAGATATAACTTCATATCAGCATTCATTTAAGTTCTAGATATTGGTAGGAAGGATTTTATTTTTCACTTGAAGATCAAGTTTTATACAGAGGGTGCTCCCCAAAAACCCAGAACAAAAAGTATCTCAGAAAGACTGGTTTCGTTAATAAGATTCATACATGATGCCATTATACTGAAAGTAGCTGAAGATCCATTTTTTATTGTTAGAAATAGAAGATGGGTGCTTTTGTTGTTTTTTTGTTGGTTTTTTTTTTGTTTTTTTAAATTGGGCAGGTGGCATCGTATTTTCTACTGGAAATGTGCATAGCATTCTAAGGAACATAAAGTGCTCTGATTTTTGTTGTTAGTAGTATTTAAGACCACAACCATGATGCATTCACTAAAGTGCTATATTCAGTAATAAATTTCAGTGTACTGAGACTGATTTGAGATACTTTTTAGAGATAACTGTAGCAGGAATAAAATGAACAGGAGAGACATAGAATACATTTTCTGTGGGGTTATTATATCTCAGCTCGGAGAGCTAGATGTACAAGTACAGAGAACCCAAAATAGTTTGGATTTTTTTCATTGTATTATGTGGGGTTCTTGGTGATCTAATTCACTTTAAGTGGATGTATCATTATAGAGCTTTTTGAAAGGTGCCAGATTTGACAGCACAGGAAAGTAAAATCTTTTTATATTATATTTTGCTTCTTCAACAAAAAGAGCTGTTTAAATATTTGTGTAGAATGCAGAATATTTTAGATGATAAAGGTAATTAAGTGGTGAAATGGTAGTCATTGATTTGTCACTGAGTGGGGAAAAAGAGAGCTGAATAATTTATAATGAAAATGTACTGACTTCAAGGGAATTGTACCTTTAGACTTGTACAGATCTGAATATGGCCCAGAACTGTGCTACACTGCATGGATTTGAGGAACTTGCATGGGAATTTGTAGTCACCGCATTTGCCAAAAATTGCTTTAAATGAAGTTAAAATGTAACAACGGGGGAGCTGCCTACTAACACATGGTAGAGCATTTTAATGTATAGAATTATTCTAGTAGGGAACATGCACAGCTAGGAAAATTGCATAGGAACAAATGAATAACAGTCTCATATTTTTATTATGTCTGAATAAACAAATTATGGGGAAAGTCTTGAATGATTTTTGCAAAGGAAAATTAAAAATCTTAAATACTTTAGTCTTCTGTATCTGCCAATAAAATAATGCATATATGCAAATAAACAGAAAATTAAGAAAAACACTTTTAAAGAAATTTGTTGTGTTACTAGCACAAGAAACTTTTGAAAAGGAAAGTAAAATTATAATGAGAAATTAGTCAAAAGCAAACAAAGAATATGAGTAAACTCTTGGATATTGTTGAGGAGAAGATAAACAGTACTGGGTGCTTGGCTTCCAATTGCTGCACTCTTAGATGAATGTGAGTTGAATATAAGGCTTTAGTTGACCCTAGAGCACAATGTACCCCGATGCCACCAAGATATGTAGGAGCAGAATATATCTCTGTTTCTGGGGTGACAGTGGGATCCCAACAGCTGACTGCATTGGAAGCTGAAGTGACCCTGACTGGGAATGAATGGCAAAACGCACCCCATTATGACTGGCCCAGAGACGCCATGAATCCTTGGCAGAGATTACATCAGGAAAGTGTATTTCAAGGACCCAGAAAGGGCATTATTGGGCTTTTGAGATAGCTGCTGTGGAGGTAGAGAATATTAGATGGCTGAATATCTTGCCTGGTCTCTCAGAGGACCCTTCTGCTGTGGCACTGCTGAGGGTCAAAGAACAACAGGTATCAATTGCTACCACAACAGTGCACCATGGATAACACCATGCCAGCCAGGACTCTGTGACCCCATCCATGAGATGATTCCTGAACTGGAGAGCCAGGGAGTGGCCAGCAAGACTCGCTCACTCTTTAACAGCCCTATATGGCCAGCGTGTAGGTCCTATGGAGAGTGGAGACTGACAGACTATCATCGCCGGAAAAAGACTTCAGCAGACATTTTTGAGAAAAGGGAGAAGATAATCCAGATCCTCTTGAAGACTGGTTTTGCCATAAAACAAATTAAGGTTGAGGTAGGGGGATGGTCATTGTTTAGTGAAATAATACCTGTGCTTGTGTATAGTTATAGGTGTATACATATACGTATATGTATATATTTGGAAAGTATGAGATTTAGGCATAATGTACATGGTCTAAATTAAGTGGTGGGAAATGTTCTGGTTTCAGAGAGAGGGGTGTAGTTTAGCAAGGTGTGGGTATGTCTAAGTTGTTATTCTATACTACTTAATCCGTGAGGGGGACAAGGCTTTGAGATAAAAATGAGAGCACTGCATGGAAATCAGCACCATTTTGTTTCTCTCTCTCCAGTGGGAAGTGTTCAAGTCAGGCCCTTTGGCCCTGTCCCCTGCCTCGACCACCAGTTCCCCTCCTATTTTCTCCAGAACCAGGTTGCGAAATATGGTGCTGAAGGGGAAAGCAGTGAAGGTGCAAATTGACAGGGGTGCTGAACTGACACACAGGGGCTGCTGCAGGCAGACGGCTGGTGGGGGTGACCCCAGCCCAGCCAAGACTGTCAAGCCCTGCAGAGGAGACCTCAACTGGGCCTAGCCGAGCTGAGCTAAGGGGACCACAGCAGGACAGCTGAACAAGTGGCAGCAACACGTGAGAACCACCTCCCACATGGTGGAATGGTGCAAATGGCTGTGCAGGCACCTGCGCAGAACTGAGCCCAGCGGAGCAGCTGCGCAGCCCAACTCAGGTGGCCCAGCTTTCGTGGGGCTTGTTTGTCATGGCTTTTCGTTGTTTTGGTCTGATGGGTGGGAAACGCTAGCCATTGTAACTTCCCTGCCATCTTGCTTTTGTTCCTGACTGCCACATGAGCAACATGTGGGAACAGTTGCCATACACCTTTGTCTGGGGAAAGCCACACAGATGCGACCTGTGGGAAGCGGCCGCCATCTTGGGTTTTTTTTGTTCCCAGTAGTACCTTTTCTGTGGGCAAAATACCTTCTGGTTTTTATGCCTTTGCTATTAATATTGCTGTTATTGTTGTGTATGCCTTATTCTACTGCTTTGTGCTTTCAGTAAATTGTTATCTCAACACATAGTCTCTGCTTTCGTCCCTCCCTTACTGGAAGGGGAAGGGGAGTGGCTTATTTGAAGTTTAATTTATAGATTGGTATTAAAACCAGCACACTCAGAATTAAGCTTAATCCTTACCATGATGAAATTATATTCAAACATATTGTTTAAGTTGCTTAACCTCTTTGCTCCTAAATTGAATCCTTCTTGATGACCTTGCTTTAAAACAGAGAGAGTTCATCTTAACAAGTATGAAGGT
Organism: Aleadryas rufinucha; assembly: GCA_013397815.1. Taxonomy (NCBI): domain Eukaryota; kingdom Metazoa; phylum Chordata; class Aves; order Passeriformes; genus Aleadryas; species Aleadryas rufinucha. The sequence continues at coordinate 153,263 of VZTH01006160.1, forward strand.
CATCCAGCCCAAACTGCATTATTTGTGTTTTAGCAATTTAATAACACGGTGAAGTGGAGCACTCCAGAGGATGACTATAATAGCTTTATTGCTTTTTTGTTATTAAGACCTCTTAAGATAATTGTTTTCAAAATTATAATATAAGCTTTTAAGAACTTCTAGCCTGAGCACTGATTTATGCTGTATGTGATTCCATTTCTGCTCTGTTTCACACTGTGTTAATTTTCATTAAGTCCATTATGTTTGAGACCTCTTAAGGGATTTATTTAAAATTCATCTCTTGATTAGACACATACTGTATACTTTTACTACTGTAACAATATCTAATTTTTGCCAGAGATAACAAGACCTGAGTTATGGCTGTAATGCTATTCCTCAGAGTGCCTATATCAAGTCTCTTAGCGATATTAATATGTTGCTGTAATTATTTTTTGATGCATGTAAAACATATAGGATTTGATCAGAAAAGATATGTTTAACATAAGTGGGTTAGTGAAGTAAATCCCAACCACATATTTTACATTGGTTGCTTCTTTAGGTGCTATAAAAGATTAGATAAACTTCAAAGTAGGAATTCAATATCATTTTAAAGGATTTAGTGAAGTCAGTTTATCAGAATAACACATGTAGAAGTTTAATTTACAAAACAGCAGTTTGCAGACTAGAATAAAGCTTTTCCTAAAGACATTAAATTTTTGCTTGACTTAAATAGTCTTTCAAATAAAAGACAGAAACACAATAGGTATTTCTTAGTTGATGTGTCATTATTATTATTAGCTGCCAGTCAAATGTATATTGAATTCGTTGCCAGTAGCTGTGGTCTGTGTTTTATATATATAAAACACATTTGATGAAATAAAAATCTAACAGCCAGGACATATTTTCAATGTTACAGAATATAATAGTTTCTCTCCTAGGATTAGGAATTAGCAAAATTAATGCAACATATTGTGTGTGGATAAAATATAGCTTAATTCAAGAGAAAGGAGAAAAAAAGATGGATAGACTGAGCTATATTTTTGCAGCCGTAATACTGCATGTTTTATTCTTACTCTAAAACCATATTCTTGTTACAGTTTCTGTCTTTTAAGCTTCAGCTACTTTCACTTTTATTTGATATGCTCTTGGACACCTCATTGCCTTTGAACAGGACAGGTCTTACAGAGGCACACAACCTGGACATCCAGAAGACTAGGTCTCTGAGAATAGTAATTCACATTCAGCACCATGTTCTCACCTTCAAATGAATAATATATCATTATTTTGCTGTATTACCTCAAACATTTTTCTATGAAACAATTCAAATTGTGTGATATTTAAGGATATTTAAAAAAAAAATAAAAATGTATAAATTAAAGTTCTGATTATCCTGGTTTGGATGTTATTGGTTACCTCCCCTTTGTGTACACTCCAAGGGTTACTTTGCATGAATGGAAGTTTTAGAAACTTCTGTTTTGGAACCCAGATGCATTTATTGTAACTCTCTGAGTGAAATACTACTACCTTCTAAGCCACCTCGCTCAGTGTTTGGTTGAGGCATATATATTTTTCTTCTTTTTTTATTAAGTAATATGGTGCTTTTAACCAATATATGTATGGAATTTATGCAAAAAAGAACACAAATCTGTATGGACAATTTCTGAGAAAATTTTGAGAAATTGACATGTTCATGAATTCTTCTCATCTATCGAAGTATATACTCGGTGAGTTTTTATAACTGTTGTTGTCCTAACTTTTTTTAAAATTTTAGTTCTCAGAAAAAGTGTATAATTTATTCAGAAATACAGGAGAGGCTTGAGACACATATTAAATAACTGGTTCAAGTAGTTGCCTCCTTTTTGTCTTGCACAGTAAAGTGGCTTTTCCCACATCATGAAAATCCCAAGTCATATGTACCTTGAAGCCTGCTACTGGGACAGCATTTTGTTAGGTTTGGTAAGCTGTCTGTGTACCTTTTTGGATGCGTAAATACTGGTAAAGTGCATTCATGTTTACCTTACTCTGAGGTAGATCCTCTCGTGAAACTTTCAAATTATTGTTCCAGCATAAAACTTCCTAATGAAGCATAATTTGAGCCATTGAACTTCTGTCCTCTGTATTTCTCCACATGGCAGAACACCCTACAAATGCATGCAGTAGGCTGTCTTAAACAAAAATCGTTCCAAAGTTAATATAATGTATTTTCTGCAGCAGCACTTTCCCTGATCTGTACTGCATACTACTAAAACTCCAAGACAGGAATCTCAGTGCTCATTTTCACTAGGTATGTACTCTCGGTAGCTGCTCTGTGCTGCTTCTCTGAGAATTTTGTATATTCTCTTTGGGTCTAATGAGTGGATTTTTCAAAAACAAAGTTACCATACTTCATAATAAAGTAGATTCTTTTAAAACTACATAGACATGTTTAAGATTGCATAATTATGACTGAAAACCTAGTGGAGGTTTTCAATAGCCCAATTCTTAAGGTTTCTCTGCAACAGTACACCTTCAGTGTGTTGTACTAGTGAGATACTGGTGAGAAGCTGAACAGCCTCTTCAGGCCACTCTTCCATAAACTGCAAGTAGCATGCATTGCCTAGAGAGAACCTCATGGCATCTAGGACTATACTCTTACTACCTAAAGTAATTTTCAGTGGGAGCAGGCTCAGTGGTAGTACACCCTCATTCATCCACCCGCAGTTTTGGGAAGTTCTTAGGTAGATGCAAGAAGACAGATATGTAATATCTTTAAGTAGTGAAAACAAATTATCCCCTTTGTTACTGGGATACTCTGAATCCAAAATCTTTACAACTTTTTTACAATAGAAGAGGTTATCAAAGGACAAAGCGTAGAGATGTTCATTGGATGACATCTTTATTTAGAGATTGAATCTCTAGTGGCAGCTCCTTCTATGAGTTTTCAATTGAGGCTGCACTTGTGATGCTGACATTGTGAAATAACTTATTCTTCATGATACTAAAAACAAAAACAAACTGTAAAATTAATTTTATAATGAGAAACATGCCATGCATTGATTTATAAGGAGGCATGATTTTCAAAACTTTGTCTAAAGTACTTACCTCTATGAGACATCTCATTTTTTACTGTCGTACAACTTGTGGAAGTTGGCCTGTTACAATGAATGCTCTTTGGGTCTGCTTTGTCACTACAAATTGCTGGCATTGTCTTCACTGCAGTATCCGTTTAGAGGTTTTAATCAGCCAAGTTGAAAGCAAAATTGACTTTGTGAGCTTTGCACGTTCTCCATCCACTATGCTACCTGAAATCCAGTGGATTTTTTGCAAAACTGTCTGTTTTAGGAGCAGATTGAAAGCTGCAATCCTTATGAAGGGACATGAGACTTGCACAGTGGCTTCTGCAAACTGAGATTAGGAATGCATGTGACATGGAAAATATGTTAAAGAGGCAGGTGATTCTTTTTATTTATTATTAGGTGTATTTCAGTAAGTAGCACAGAGAAAGACTGTAACAGGTTGCAGATGGCAAAACAAAAGTAAATAGTTCTAGCATAATGAAAGCTTTGTGTATTTTTTTTCAAGTTGGACTTATGTAGCTGAAAACCTGATAAATCCAGAAATTTTGGCAATTTTAAATGAAAATTAATTTGAATGCTTCTTTTCATCCATTCTACCTGTTTGTGGGGTGGCTTTTTGCCTCATCTGACTTTTCCTCTGTGTCTTCCTATCTAGAAATATTAGGAAAGGGTATACTTTTACTTTATTTTCTGTACTCTAAGGTCCTTAATTAAATTATAATACCAATTATCTTATCCCAGTGGGAGAAATATTGCCCTGGCTGGTTAAATCAGTGCTTTGTGCTACTGAAGTGCTGCACAGTCACCAGTGGAGTAGTAAGAGTTGTAAACTTATTGTTTGTTCTCAACTGAGTATAAAAATCGGGATACCTGTGCTGCTAAATAGCCTCCATGGAGATGAGGTATTTATTTGTGTTCTGTTCTTTTCTGTCTATGATTGATAGAGTGACTTCCAGGGACAAAAAAATCACACACTACTACATTAATCAGATATGTGTTGCACAACTCGCACATTCAAAGATTCCTTTGAAATATGGTATCATTATGAGCTAGAGCTGGGTTGGAAGAACAACCAATTCCTTCATCTTCCATCATCTCCAAAATTGTTTCATATTGCAATGTTTGAAGTCTGAAGTCCTGAATTTACACGAGAGACCGTTAGAATTGGTGAACACAAAGGGATCTTTAAACCTAATGGTTATTTTTTTCATATTGTTAGCGAGAAGTATTAGAAGATTTATCTCTCAATTCATGTTCATTCTCAGTGCTGAGGCTGCACTTTATACTGCTCTCTGTATTTCACATTTTATGGAGCAAGTAGAATGTTAAAGTTAGTAGCAAAATCCATTGTCTGCCTCCTCTGAGGAATGCCAGTAGGCCTGTTAGTCCAATTATTTGATTTTTTAAGTTTTGAACTGTGTGAGTGCTTTATCAGTTAGATGAGCTCACTCATTCCCTGTTTTGCATTAGCCCATTTTGATTTCTGTCCTTCTTAACTGTGGTGGTTTGTTTTCTCTTCAAATAAATGTGTCAAACCACAGCATGCCCACTTGTCCTTCTTTTGTGGCTAATTCATTTAGTCATCCTCCTGTGTTCTCTATGTAAGTGATTTGTTATATACATGGGATTTTCCTGTTTCTATCTTGTGTTTGGAGAGCTGTGGCTTCAAGGATGCTGTATAAAGTGTGGTTAGTCTTATCAGAACAGGGAAGCTAAAATCTGAGAAGTTTAAAGAACACATGAACGAGGGCATGGGGATTAGATCACATTGATATCATTATTCTGTAGACCGTGAGCAACCCACTTTTTAGCTCCTTTCTAATTTAGTTGGTTTGGAGATTTTAAGTTGAAAGTGCCTTCATGCAATTTATTTCGGCACTGTCGTTGACCATCCTAGTATGGAGTTCTTTCACTCTCTCTTCATGATATGTTGCATTTTGTGTCAGTCATTACTTACTTACTGACTCAGAAAAGTAGGGTGGTGAGTTTCAGCATCCAGAATTTAGCAGATACTTGTGGATATAAGACCTGGTCTTAACTCAGCTGAGCAGGGAGTCAGGCTTGAGCCTTCAGGGATGTTAACTCACTTAATGGTGTGTGGAGCAGGTACAGGTCAGCATGTTTGTCTTTCACTTTCAAAAGATTGATTTTGTCTTGATGTGTGATACAGAGGAACTGATATAGCTTTCTCTTGCTCTCCCACAGTTGTACAAAAAGGACATGAAAAAACTCTGAAATTATTAAACAATTGATTTTTCTCTACCAGACAGCTATCATAAAGTACACAAGTCTCATTCCATGTGTGATGCAGAAAACTTCCAGATGAAATGCTACTGGAAACAAAATGTTTCTTTTAAAGATTTTATTCATCAAATATATCTTTCAAATGAAATACTTCATTAAAATCTTTAAATTAATTACATTCAGTATACTTTTAATATTCATTTAAACTTGATTTTGTATCATCCTCTATTATTATTGGTTATGACTTCTTTATGAGGAAAATGTATTGACTTGAAATGTAATTGAAGGCTTTGTTTTCCTTTAAGAGAAAGTAAAGTAGAAGGCATTTCTCTGGGATTAAAACATTTGAAAATTATTGATATAGATATTACTTACCAAAAGTTATCATCTAGAAGTAGGAAACATTTATCAATAAGTTAATTTCCCCATATATTAATTTCCTCTAAAGAGTCACAGCCAGATCCACTCAGATAAGAGCACTTCACCTTAAGGTCTGTGAATTTCATTGTTCCAAAAGACTGCAATGAAGATAAAGGCCTTGGATCCCTTGTAGCTAATTAATATCTGTACAGATTTATTTTGCCTACTTTGTCTAATTCTACTAATTTTGATCTACCTTTGCATGCAATCATTTATGTATGTGCTTTAAATTTACCCTAAAGGACTGGTAGTCCTAACCCTGTAGTCATTAATTTCTTGCTTTTTCTCATTACAAACTATCCTTAAAAGGAATTGACCATCTACAAAGGAAGTACGTATCTATATTAATCTAGAAGCCAGGTATGTTCTAGACACTTTCTTCACATGATTCATGTTACTCATCCTCATATACTTGCATGAAAAGAAAAGTGAAAATACCATTAGATATCAATAAGAAATCAGAGACTTATTTTCCAAATTCTGGCTTAAGAGCTGAAAATCTCTCAGTGGTTTGCGCAGAATTCAGCTGTTGACATGCTCTTCCCCAAAGCATTGTCACCACCAACACTGAATTAATGACATTATCCAGGTAGAATAATTGAGAAACTATGGGTTAGCAGCAAGAGTAAATTAAATTTTTAATCTTTTTGTGTTGCCATTCTTGGAACTCTGTGTTTTAGAAGATATGCTTACAAGTTGCTAGTGTGGCCCCATGTATTACTACACTTTAGATGTTCTCCAAGACTGTAAGTTCTACTTGAGATAACTAGCTCACATGCTGTAAGGGCACTCACAATAACCTGAAGTTAATTTTCTGTAGTTAGAGATACTGATGCTGAGATTTTCTTTCAAATTGCATTTGTGAACTGCAAAACAAAATGACAGTGTAGATGCACCCTCAGTTTCCCAAACTGGCTTGGACAAAACAGATACTAACCATTCCTACCTGTAAAATCTTGAGTTGTAGAAGTGAAAAAATAAATAGGTAATATTACTACTGTTGCACAGGAACACTAGCACCTCACTGTATCTCTACATGAAAGCTTCTTTTCTTATCACTTAAGGAAGTTGTTACCCTTTTATGAGCGCTTACATGCTGTTTTACAAATATGTCACCACAGTTACCTTATAAACGCAGCATTATTTTTGCCAGTGGTGTTTTACGAAACAAGGAAAGTAGTTTGAAAGTAACTTTGAAAAATGCCTTTGGATGATTTTACTCCAGAGGAAAAGAATTGGTAATGTTTCCCCACACTAAAATTTGATTTTTTAATAAAGTTGGGGTTTTTTTCTAAATACTGTGCAACATTTTTAAATCATTAAAATGCAGTAAGCATAACAAATACTTTGATTCAATTATACAGACAAAGAAGTTGCAGATGGTATTTATTAGATCAGTAAGTAATATGGACTAACGTAAACTTACTTTTTATACTGGTTGTGGTTTTATTTCCTGCTTAGTGTAAGCAACATTCCTGGAGGCATCTTCAGTATACACATCAAGTTAAATGCCATAATTCTAGTACATTTTTTTTTACCAATAGAAATAGGTAATAAGATTTCATCTGTGAACAGAAGAAATATTGATCAAATAAAGACAGATTAGAATTATTTTTATTACATTGAAAGGCATTTTGAGTCCTGTATTAAAAGGATCCTTTTTAAACTCACTTAAAATTTTAGAAATAATAGTACTTCATTTCCTTTACCTGACTTGTCAGTAAATTCCACAAGATTAAAATGCTAAAGTTGCCATGCTATTATGATAGACACAATTTTGTTTGGCAGTTTTATGGGATATATTTTGATTTTTGTTTTGTTTTCTTTGATTGTTTGGAGTTTTTATGGTAAAGAAAAAATCTCCAGTCTCATAAATTTTAGATTATTTAGTAAAATTCTTTTCTGTTTTATAATGTTAAAGCCAGAAGAAAAATTACACTGGATTTAATAAGAACTTGGATTTCCTGTGAAATTTGGAAGGTAGTAAACAACCAACGTTTTTCTATACATAACACCTTTGCTTTAAAAATATAATGTGGTTTTAGAAAGTGCAGTGTATTCTGTAGTTTATAAAATACACAAATACTTCTACTCGTGTGTGAAACAATACAACTGAGACAAAGCTATTCTGAGCTCCTCAAATCCATTATGATTTCAATACTGGTCACTAGTTTTCCACTCAGTGCACTAAAAATCTATACAAATAGTACTGCAAAAAAAAAAAAATAAGTATGACTAACTTCTCATTTTAAAAATATAATGCAATTTTCAAGTGACCATAATATATTCTGTGCAGTTGATTTTGCAATTTGTAGTATTGAGTGCAGTACTGAGAAATCCCAGAAGTCGTCAAATGTACCTTTCTGTATAAAAGTAAAAATAAAAGTCCAACAGTTAAAACTAGAAATGGGGTTACTAAAGAATTCAAAATGTTATGCAAATTTAACTATCACAATCAAGTAATAAACTAAATCATACTTAATCAATCTTTCAAACTGTAAAAAAGCCCTCAGATCTAGTCAATATCTCACACCAAAATCATAATTATGTCAGATACCTCCTCGCACATACATTTATAACAGTAATTTCTCAGGCAATGTACTGTGACTCTTTATAAAAATGTTTTTGTCCTTGTAATAAACATACAATTTAGGAATGAAAAATATTATTTAATTATGTAAGGTTGTTCTTTCGGTGAATAGCAAATATTCGTGCATCATGGTTTAGCAAGTTGGACTAGTAAAAAGCCAGTCATCTGGAAATTGCCTGTAAATCCTTGAAAAGAACTCTTTCAGGACAATGTCCTCCTGTTACTTTAAAATTGCTATTGAGTGAAATGTCCTTCTCAGTAAATAATATGATGCACTCAGATGCAGTACAATTTTCTCTGTTATTCTATGTTCCCCCTCTTCAAATCCAGATTAATCAGGAGAAAACAGAGATATCCTTGTTGACCATAGCAAGGGTGGAATGCAGCACTGACTAATTACAAATCACCAGTGACAAGATTTGAAGGAAACTCTGAGCTTCTCTTAACTTCCTGGAAAATTTTCTCATTTAGAGATAAATGTGGCTCCCAGAAAAATGTGCTTAACCATCCCATAATGCTCTTTCTCTGTTTCTGTTTCTCCAGAAACACTAACCTATTTACTAACACTGAAATCTATACTGTAGCAGTTAAGCTTGTGTTAGACCTGCATGTGAAAATTGAGACATGGCTGCTCACAGGTGCAAAGCCTTGAAACTGGGTTAGATTCTAAAATCACAGAATCACAGAACATGCGGAGTTGGAAGGGATCCATAAAGACCATGGATTTCAGCTCCTGGCCCTGCACAGCACTATCCCCAGGAGTCACACCATGTTCCTGAATGCATTGTACAAATGCTTCTTGAACTCTGACAAGTTTGTTGATGTGACCCCTTCCCTGGGGAGCCTGTTCCAGTGGCCAGCCACCCTCTGGTTGAAGAACCTTTTTCTAACATCCATCCTAGACCTCCCCTGACACAACTTTAGGCCATTCCCTCAGGTCCTGCCCCAGGTCATTCACAGAGAAGAGATGTCCACCCCTTCTCTTCCCCACATGAGCAAACTGTAGACTGCAATGAGGTCTCCCCTCAGTCTCTTCTTCTCCAGGCTGAACAGACCAAGTGACTTCAGCCACACCTCATACAGCATCTCCTAAAGGGCCTTCAACATCCTTGTGGACGTCCTTTGGGCACTTTTTAATAGATTGATATGTTTTTTTATAATTCAGTGACCAAAACTGAACACAGGACTTGAGGTGAGGCCGCCCCAGTGCAGAGCAGAGTGGGACAATCCCCTCCCTTGCCCAGCTGGTGATGCTGTGCCTGATGCCCCCAGGACACGCTTGGCCCTCCTGGCTGCCAGGGCAGTGCTGACTCGTATTTAACTTTCCAGTGACCAGGACCCCCAGGTCCTTTTTCATGGCTCTGCTTTCCAGCATCTCATTCCCCAGTCTGTCTCTCCATCCAAGGTTGCCGCATCCCAGGTGAAGAATCAGCACTTTCCCTTGTTGAACTTCATATAGTTGATGATTGCCCAGTCTAATTTGTTGAGGTTTCTCTGCAGGAGGGAGGGAAGCTTTTGAGGGAGTCAGCAGCTCCTCCTGGTTTTGTATCATCTGTGAACTTGCTTGGTATCCCTTCCAGTCCTACATCCAGATCATTTATGGAGATGTTGAAGAGCACAGGGCTAAGATGGAGCCCTGTGGAACCCCACTGGTGAGACGTCACCAGTCTGATGTCACCCCATTCATTATAACCCTTCGTGGCTCACTCGGGAGCCAGTTGCTCACCCATCCCATCATGTGTTTATCCAGCTGTGTGCTGCACATTTTATCTATAAGGATACTATGAGAGAGAGCATTGAAAGCTTTACTGAAATCCAAACACCCACTGGCTTCCCTTGATGGACAAGCTAGGTGGGTTACCTTGTCATAAAAGCAAATCAGGTTTGATAAGCTGGAGACCAGTGACAATACAGAAATTTTTCAAAGTGAAAGTACATATCTAATGCCATTCTAGATCTGCTTAGGATTGGGTAGCTAATTGCAGAGCTTTTTTAGAACACTATTTGTTCTTTAAATAAATATCAATTAGCAATTGCCATAGCAACTTTGAAATATAGGATGTCCCAGTCTGTAAGATATTTTAACTTCTAAGATACAAGACACCAGTGGGAAATACAAAGATGTCAGGGAAAAATTTGTAATTTTTTCTTCAGTGTTTTCAGGGGATGGAATAGATACAGCTGTTCGGTGCTGAGTTTGTGGAAATAAAAATACCATGTCTTCGTTTTATATTCCTCTTTTCTCCTTGGAATGATGATCAAGACCACATTTTTTCTTTATTTGGAGGTTTTTTGGGTTCACAATTAAATGAAAACAGATGAAATTAAATTAAGATTAAATGTAATTGAGAATAAATGAAACTAAAGTCACGGCTGAAGAAAGCAAAATATTGGCCTGAGAAACTGCAGGTGATCTCTCTCCTCAAGCTTCAGAAAGATGATGGAGCATGGCTGTGCAATAAAAGTCTCTTGTTTCTTCCAAGCACAAATTATGCTCAATCAGCATAGTCACCTACTATTGGCTATGTGGAAAAAAATAAATGAGCAGAAAATTTTTACTCCCTGAGAGGATAGTACAACACTCAGGTTGCCCAGGAGGATTTTGCATCTCTGCACTTGGAGGTATTCATGATGCAGATGAATGAAGCCATGCTGACCTGACCTGTGGTAGTTCTAGATTTAGTGGAAGATTGGATCCTCTTGATGTAACTTTCAACCAGTATTTCTTTAATATCACAAATCTGCGAAAGTATGCTAACTGTTGCTTTCTTTAATTAATAGAAAAAATTCAAATCCTTGTTACAAAGAAAGGGGTGGTCTCTCTCATTAAAATCTGATGTTCTATTAAGGGCATTTGTGGAAGCATTTTGCTTCCCTCTGTCTGGGGTGTGGAGCTCTCGTCAATGGCACCATTTCAGCATCTCATTGTTTCAGTCTGGATACATTTTTTATAATTTTCATTGTCCTTATTAATTATTAATCTACTTTAGCAGCTCCTTAAGAAAGTTTCTCCTGTCTGCTATGTCTCTTTTTGGTTTTATAGCATCAGAATATCCTTGTATAAAATTCCATGCAAAATAATCTTTTTTCAGACAAGTTTGTACCTGGCCAAGAACTGCAAAATGGACAGTTACACATTATAGCACCAAGAATGACTTGTTTTAGAAAATTTTAAACATTTTTCTACTTACAGTCAGATTTTCCATTCTCATTGACTATTCCCCTTCAGGGATTCTCCTCTTTCATTTGTTATAAACCATGAAATAAGTGTCCTTCATTGCTGCATTAACCAAACAGTTATAGGTGTTTCACCAAGTCTATGGACATTTATGGAGAGGTGATCTTGAATAGCTTTGTAGTTACATTTTGTGTGCTAAACACCTTATTTAATTATTTCTAAAAATATTTTGAAACATCATACAAATGAACAACTAAGCAAGTTTAAGGAAAACATACAAACAGATATAAAGATCACATCACAGGCTGTGAAAGCTGTATGTTCTAGTTATGTGTCTTTTCTTGGTGGGTTTTTGCATAGACTACTGCGGGAAATGTGTTGCTTTCACATTTCTGTGTGAGGATTAACTCTTTTTAGAAGATTTGCCTCTTTTACTCAAAATGTCTGTGTCTTAGATGAGGTTTTATTAATCTACCTGGCAGTTTGAAAGTCTCTGCATTCAAAGTTAATTGTGTCCAGAAAACATCTTTCAGAATTGTCTTTTTAGGTGTTTCTGAGGGACAATAGAAAATAGCGAGTTGTCACCTTCTCTAATGAAACATGTACTCTTTTTGTATGTGTGTCTGAGAAAAAAATGGAATATATATCTACTGTTTCTCTTCCTCTTACAAGTATTTTATACTAACCTTGGCATTATAGGAAATAATACAGATTAAAAACCAACTGAAAATAGAAGTGAATTTCTAATTGGATTTTCATTAAAGAAAGAGAAACAAAACCACATTAAAAGATGAGATAAAAAATTACTTCAACTGATCTTTTTATCCATTGCTGCTCCAAGATTAAAAGTACTAGGGAAGTGGGAAGAGTGATGGGTTAGTGACTTAGAAGATCCAGGCAGAACAATGTGTGTTTAACTTTGTCTTGCCTGCGCTGGAATTGTCTCTAAAGTATTGTTCTTGTGACGATGCAAGTGAAATTGTCAGGAATGAGTATCAACATATGAGAGATGCTAAACTAATTTTGTAACTCTGTGGCAATGTGGTATCAGATACAGATGATGTAAGTCCTTCAAAGTTTGTCTTCTTTGAGACCATAGTTGAAGCAATTTGGGTTTTCTGTTCATTTCAAAGTACCCCATATTCTTTATTACTTTGTTACTTAACTTTTATACCATTTTGTGTTTCCTCCTTATTTAGACTGCTGTGAGTATTGTGCTGTTAAAATGTTGCACGATAAAAAAATTTTTTAGCAGTTTCTTTGTCACCTTATTTTGGACTATAGTTTGGATCCCTCTCACTGTAGTTTCCATTATTTCTTCCTTTTCAGTCCATTTTGTTTTATCTTTCTTGGCAAATTTCTCATTTTGAATTTTAGGAGACTGGATATTCCCCAAGTAATAAAGTAAGATATTTTAGATGCTCCTTTTCACTATTAATTTTGATAAGAGCTGTTGAGGAATATAAAGATGTAAATTTAAGCTTTAATAAACCTGATGTGAACTTTCAGACACTAAATATTTTAATTGATTGATAAAAATAAGAATTTTTCACATATTAAAATATGTTTAGTGGGTTTACAATTAAAGAAATGACTAGGTATTTATCAGCCATCCAGTGAGGATTATTTAAATACCCTATGTATTTCCCAGCAGAAACCACATTCTTGCAAATTTGAAGGATTTTCCTTTTAAGAGTTGTCAAAATGCATATCTAAGTTAGAAATTTTGATAGAAATCAATTAACTGCTTTAGCCTTTAGCTTTCTGGGGCTTTGTTTGCTTGTTTGTTTGTTGGTTTTGTTTCTTTTAAAATTATTTTTTCTTGTTGTGAAGTTTTGGACTTTTTCTTCTATACATTTTACAGCAGAGATTCTTGGTACGCAATTATTAAAGTGTTTTGACCTGTGAGTCTTCTAAATTTTGGCTTTAAGCCACTAGAACCCAGAGGATTTCTGCTAGCAAGAACATGCTTCTCTTCTTTTTTTATTATGAAACTGTCTATGTCAAATTTCTCCATTTTCTCATGTATTCATACTTTTTGTTGAGATTGCTGTTCTCTATTCATATGAGCTTTCCTTACTTTAGTAAACTGAAGATTTGTCTATTCAAGAGCCACTTAGTCCTTTCCTGCTTTTTCAGCTCTTTTCCATGTATGTTATTCTATGAGTGTTATTCTTAACCACCTCAACTTCTACAAGCCTGATACTCCACTAGTTTGGGAACATTCATGCCTCTACCTATTACCTATACTGCTTGGTCATTCTTATGAAATGAGTTCTTAAATTTACAGTCTTGGAGAATTTCAGTCCTCTCACCTGCACTAGGAAATTTGACATGTGGAGTTTTCTGTACCAGCTTTGATTCCAGGTAAACCCAGCTAAAGGTGAGATGCTAAAGAAGAGCCTGCATATGCTGTCAAACCTGCATTTTCCTCCATTCTGGTATTCAATTTACTGTAGAAAATCACATATTCTTGTTTTCCATCTTAATACAGTGTTCAAAATATGATGATTAATTCCATTAGATGTAAAAGTTACCATCAGCACTTTCATTGTTGTTCAAGTTTTATTTAAAATTAACATATAATTAATTTATATATTTTTATTATTCAGACAAACTTTACCTTACAACAGCCGAAGTTTCTTTGAGAGGTTCATGTGTTTCCATATCACCTTTGAAAAGTCTCAGTTTATTGGAGGGTCTGGTCAACAAAACTTAGAAACTCATCTTAGAACTGCTTCTGTTCTTAAAAAACATAAAATATAAAAATTCAAATTAATTTACGTATATTTCTACTTTTGACTTTTATGATAGTCAAAGGTACTCTTAATAATATAACAAAAATACTATTAGTAATACTGAAAAACATTAGTAATGTAAAATTAGTAATACTAAAAAATTAGTCAAAAATATACAAGTTATTACTTAAAAATTCAAAACAAAGTTCTAAATATATAAGAGCAAAGCAGTGCTTTGAGAGTTGTCTATAAAATTTTAAGATCTGGCTGATGTAATGTTGGGACATGAATTTCACAGGAAAAGTTGGATTTGTGTTTAGATATGGTGTTATCAAGTTACACTGAATTGCAAATGGAAGATAAATAAGAAATTGCCCAGAAAAAAAAAACAATTTTTTTTTGACAGTTTAAACCTAATTTTCTTCCAAATATCTTTTACCACAAGGCATCACAGAATAACCTTTTAGGAAGGTTAAAAATTATAAACATATATATATAAATAATGTACCACTTCCCATATGTTCCAAATGCATTAGTATTTTAATATTTAATATTTCACAGGTTCTATAGATATAATTCATGTGTACTTCTCATAATACTTGTATCTCACACTGTTTTGGCTAGTAGCCTCTGGACAGTAAGATTATTGAATATGTTTAAAAGTGAGTAAAGGAGCACTTGTAGTACCATTAACTATTCATATATTTTTGGCTGAGCTGATGATCCTTTGCCACACAGGATAGTTCATGTGTACCTGAGAGTTAAGTATAACATACTACTGTTCCAATTCATGAAACGCTTTATTTCTGGGAATAGAAAACAGAAATGCAGAAACCGAGAACTGAAAGTGACAATGGGTGATGTACCCAAAACTAGCTTATGAGGTTTCACTGTCTTAAAATGTTTGCATTAACAGATTGATTTGTCCTTGTATTTTCCACTTGACATTATAGCCATGGAAAGATTTCCTTTATCAAAGCTAGTTTTGAAAACAAATGCTTCTTAAAGGAGCTCTGTTCAGCAAGCCTGTCTACTCAACCATCTTCCTTTTAAATGTAGCATGGTGAACAGGCAATTTCTAAATATTTCCTGTCCTTCTTGTTGGGATAGCAACTTATTGATCGAACTGAAGCTGGATTAACCAAAGCTGTAGAAACAACAGTAACCAATGCAAGTCAACCCACATTTCAGTTTTAGTGAGCTTCCAGGTGGAGTTCATTATAGCAAATCACCCAGCATGATCCCCTTGACAGCACATTAAGAAAAAAGCTTAAATTAAGGTGTTTTGTACTGATAGGCTGATTTCCTGCTCAAACGTGAAGGCCTCCTGCTTTTGCCCACACTCACTTAAACTGCAGAACATTTGCTATCCTCAGAGGTCCCTGCTGCTATTTCCTGCTCTGTTTGTATGTGAAATATTCATGAATTAGCAGGCTGAAGCACCACATATTTTAAAAGAAGGTTTTATAGTTGTGAGCTCTTGGCTTGTGAACTGAGAATTTACAACTATATATTGTTTATTTATAAAGAACCGGACCTGTGGGCACCTTGCTCATAGTGATTATTCCTTGACCACCCCATTCCTTGTCCACCATGTTTCTTTCAAGCCTAGGGAACCTCCTAGTTTTGCAGTAATACTTGTGTCCTGATCAAGAACAATGCTGACATTCCCATGAAATTCCTTTTAGGCAGACCACACCCTATACAATACAGCTAAGAAAAATATTCTGCTAGCTGGAGTGTCCTCCTATGACCTTCAACAGTCTCTGCCAAAGCAAACCATCTTATGATTCTGTGATAAGTTGTGTTATGAAGTGTGTGTATGAAGACAAAGCCTGTCACAATAAGATCACAGAAACCTCGTCAATTTGCTGGTTTAAGTGCTTGTCTGTGTTTAAAAATCATGTTCAAACATGATGTGTTGGTGAGGTGGCACCAGCAAAAACTGGAGTAAGTCTGGGCATGATTGTTAGATTGAGCAGTACTGGGAGGTTCTCAAGTTCAGGGACACCCAAGCAGCAGCCCAGAGCCCTGTCAGTACCTAGTAGCTCCTGTGAGACACTCAGGCATGGAGATGGCATTGCCAGGAGCATCCAAGAGAGTTTTAAATGGCTTTAGGGTATTGCCAAAGCACAGCAAATAGGGTGAACAAACAGGTTGCGGCACATCAAAAGGATGTGGCATCCTTTCAAGAAGGCGTGGCATACAGGAGTGGTGCCACAATCTGGAGGTATGTCCACATCTCTGCTAAGTGCTGAATGCTCTAGGTCTCTGTCATAACCGTGGGCACCTGACTCAGAGCCAAAACCAGACTGACTGCCGAGACAGCCCCGGAGAATTCTGATGCTTCCACCCACCTGGTTGCTTGATTACCTCTCTGAAGTGCCTGTATATAAATGCACACAGCATGGGCACTAAACAAGGACTACAAATCTACGTGTGATCACAGGTCCATTATCTCATTGTGATTACTGAGAGATGGTGGGATAGCTCACGACTGGAATATTGTCAGGATGGCTATGTACCTTTTAGAAAGAACAGGTCACAGATGCAAGGTGGTGGAGTTGCTCTTTATGTGAGAAAACAACTAGAAAACATTGAGCTCTACCCAGGGACAGATGAATGATCTGAGAGTTTGTAGGTAAGAATTAAGAGACTGGATAATATGTGTGCCACTGTGGTAGGTGCCCTGGTAATGGGACCACCAGAAGGGACCAGAAGGAGGAATTTTATGGGCTTTCTATGAGCAGCTGGCAATAACCTCATGGTCATGGGCCGCGTTTCTCCTGGGGAACTTCAACCACCCAGATATTTGCTGGAGGGACAACGTGGCTTGGAACAGTCCAGGAAGTTCCTGAAGATTACTGAAGTAATTTTTTCATGCAAGGGGTGGAGGAGCTAATGAGGAAAGGAGAGCTGTTGGAGCTTGTACTGGCAAACCATAAGGGAGTGGTTAAAAATGTGAAGGTTGGGAGCAGCCTCGGCTGTAGTGACCATGAGATGGCAAAATTCAGGTGCCTGCATGGAGGAAGCAAAGCAGTAAGAAGGACTATGACCCCAAGCTTCCAGAGAACTAACTCTGACCTCTTTGACCTACATAAAGGAATCCCATGGGATGGGTCTTTAGGAGAGAAGGGGGTCCAAGACAGCTAGTCAATATATAAGCAACAATTCCTCCAAGCTCAAGACCAGTGTATCCCCAGGATCAAAAAATCAGGCAAAGGTGGCAAGATACCTGCATGGATCAGCAGGAAGATCCTATTATATCTCAAACACAAGAAACATGGATATGGAGAAAAGAACAGGCTGTGTGGGATGAGTATGCAGGGATGCAACAAGGAAAGCTAAGGTCTTCTTGGAATTGAGTCTGGCAAAGGACATCAAGGACAACAAGGACGGCTTCTACAAGAATATCAGCAGCAAAAGGAAGATAAGGAAAACATGGGGCCTTTGCTGAATCAGATGGGTATCCTGGTAATGGGAGACACAGAGTAGACAAAATAACCAAATGTCTTCTTTTCCTCAGGCTTCATTGCTGAAGATGGCTTTCAAGTCACCTCCTTGCAGGTAGGAGAAAAAGGCCAGAGAAAGGAAGGAAGCTTTCCACTTGTTGTTGAGGGATGGGTTAGAGATGGACTGGATAGACCTAACACCCATAAAACACAATGGGTGGGATGCACCCATTGTGCATCACTCAGCACCTTTGTGGGATGCACCAACAGGTGCTGAGTGAGCAGATGTTGTTGCTAAGCCACTTTCCATCATCTTTGAAAAATCATGGAGAATGATTTTTCATATCATGGGTCTTGATAACTGGAGGAAGGCCAGTTTTACTCCCATCTTCAAAAAGGACAAGGAGGACCTGAGAAACTACTGGCCAATCACCTCCATCCCTGGAAAAGTGATGAAAGAGATCATTCTGGAGGTCATCACCAAGCTTACAGAAGAAAAAAAGGTCAGGAGTAGTCATCATGGATTCACCAAGGGAAATTATGCTTGACCAACCTGATAGCCTTCTTTGATGTCATGGTCAATGAGGGGAGAGGTGTTAATGTTTTGTACTTCAACTTCAGCAAGACTTTTGACAGTCTCTCCCGTAATATCTTCATAGGTAACCTTAGGAAATGTGGGTCAGATGAATGGACAGTGGGGTGGATCAAGAACTCGCTGAAGGGCAGAGCTCAGAGGATTGTGATCAGGGAGGTAGGATCAGGTTGGAGGTCTATGCTACGTGGCATTCCGGAGGGATCAGTACTGGGTTCAATCTCATTCAACTTGTTTATCTACAATCTGGATGAAGGGATAGAATGTACCCTCAGCAAGCTGATAAGAAATTGGGGGGACTCACTGATAACATCTGAAGGCTGTGCTGCCTCTCAGAGGGATCTTGATAGGTTGAGGACCTTCTCTCTTGAGTGGAGAGAAACCTAATGAGGTTCAGCAAGGGAAAGTGTAAGGTACTGCACCTGGAGAGGAATAGCCCCAAGTACCAGTACAGATTTTGGGCTGACCTACTAGAGACCAGCTCTGCTGAAAAGGACCTGTGAGTTTAAGCAGATGACAGATTGATTATGAGCCAGCAATGCCCTTGCAGCCAGGATGGCCAATAGTATCCTGGGGTTCACTGAGAAGAGCATGGTCAGCAGAGCAAGGAAGGTGATCCTGCCCTCTACTTGGCCCTAATGAGGCCACATCTGGAGTGCTGTGTCCAGCTGTGGGCTCCTCAGTACAAAAAAGACAAGAAACTACAGGAGAGGGTCCAGCAGAGGCCACAAAAATGAAGGGACTGGAGCATCTCTCTAATGAGGAGAGACTGCAGGAGCTGGGCCTGTTTAGTCTAGGGAAGACCAAGAGGGGATCTCATTAATGCATATAAATATCTCCTAGGTGGGTGTCAAGAGGATGGTGCCAGACTCTTTTCAGTGGTAGCAAGTGACAGGACAAGGAGCAAAGGCCATAAACCAAAACAGATGCAGTTGCACCTCAACATGAGAAAGAACTTCTTTACATTGAGGGTGGCAGAGCACTGGAACAGGCTGCCCAGGGAGGTCATGGAGTCTTCTTCTCTCAAGACATTCAAAACCCACCTAGATGTGTCCCCATGTCACCTCTTCTAGGTCACCCTCCCTTGACATGGGGGTTCGACTAGATGGTTTCCAGAGGTGTCTTCCAACCCTAATGACTGTGTGATTCTGTGAAATAATGAAGTCCTGAAAGTAAATCTTAACTGTACTAAGAACAGAAAATCTCAGTACAGACTCCTGCCTGTAGAATGCATGGAACACATTAATTTGCAGTGTACAGTTTCATTAAAATGCATTTTATCATATAATTCATGCTGTAAAAGGTACACATTTTTCACAAAGTACAGCATTTGTCCTGCAAATTCTATCTCCTTTGTGGCTTAATGGCTTTGTGGAAAGATGAGTGGATATGCAGTGCATTACAATTTTTTTATGAAGGCTTTTTCTTAACTTTTTTTATACTTGACATATTTATCAAGAAAACAGTATCATCTATATCCATAAGTACCATTTTGGTGAACCACAACAATGATGTGTAATGTATTGACTCTACTGAAGTTTTTCCTTTTCTTCTGTTCTCTTTCTTTATAACAAGTTTTCTGCCAAGACAATCATCACAGAATCTTTGCACAATTTCAATAATCTGGCTTTTGTTATTTCTAGATAGATACATTTATTTTGGCCCAAGTTCTTTAACTATACAGGTGTATGCAGTAGCTGCTTAAGGATCCCCAGTTGGACCCCTTGCAGTTGTATCACTAGAACACTTTCTTAACTAGAAGTTCTGGTTGATCACGTAGTGTTTATGTCATGAACTTGAGCAGGTCCTGAAAATATCACAAGGTATAAAAGGAAAAATTTCACTCCATTCAGTTATGACCAGATTTGCACATAATGATTGTGGCCATGATCACATATTCTTCCACTGTAGGGCCTAAATTATTTAACACAAGCTCAGATGTCCCCTGTGAGACATCTTTTTTGAGTAACCTTTTTTTTTTTTTTTGCTTAAGCAACACTTCAAGTCTCTCAATTCTTTTTTCAAAAGTCAGTTTAGTCAATCAGTCATTCTTCTTACTGTATGATTTCTCTTGATATTTTCCAGTTATTCTTTTCTCTCATCACTTATTTCTGCAGCACTGTATTCTAGAAATTTGCTTCTATTACTCATGTGTGAGTCACTTCTGTGGCCTTTCCCGTGCATCTGTCTTCTCAACTCTCTCTCTGGTTTGGCCATTTGTCTCTCCAGTTTACCAAAACTTATTATAGCACTAAAAATAGGACCCATCAGTGTGAGAGTACTTTTTGAAGTGAGACAATGTTTTTGTATATTTCAAAGACTAATGTAAGTTTATTTTTTTAAGAACTGGTCATGGTTTAGGAATGGTATTCTCCAGTTTAGTGCTCCCATTGAAAACATACTGCTTGCTCACTTTCCCCTTCCTCTTCCCCTCGGTTGGGCTGAAGAGGAGAATTGGAGACACAAAAAGATGATGGGTTGAGATGAGAACAATTTACTGGAAGCAGCAATGAGATAAGAAAACTAACGGTAATAGCAACAATATTTATAGCAAAAGTACAAGAGAGAAATAAATGACTCACATGCAAAATGCTCACTGTGGAGCATGACCTGACTTTGACATGTTCCCCCAACCCAGAAGGAAGCCCTTCCCCTGCTCCTAGAAAATGATATGATGTGGTGTAGAATAACCTGCAGGTCCTAACCATGCCCCCTCCTGGACACTGCAAAAATTAACCCTGTTCTGACTTGAACCAGGACAGAACACAACTGAATTCTCAGTATTGTTTTGATAGAAATACCCACCCCCTACATCTAAAGTTAGCTAAGCCCATTGTCTCTTGCAGTGTCTTAGGAAAAGAATTATTTACATTTATCTTTATTCGACAAATTCAGTGAACGGTGGTACACATTTTCTTAATTACTTGCACATTTATTAGATTCCCTGATTTCTCAAAACTTGACTGTAGAATGTATAACCTGATAACACAGCTAAGGAAATATCAGCAGAATGCATGTATGGTATATTATTAGGCACAATCAGCCTTTCCTGAATCTCAACTGGCTACTCGGTATGCCAAGAGATCAGAAAAAGAAACCTCTCTATGCCCCACCTCAGTCTTAACATGTCATTGCTGGATTTCATGGGAATAGTCAACACTGTACAAATAAAGGAAAAAATAGAACTCTTTTAAGGGTACTTGGTTCCTCCTAAATGAAATCTGGCAGTATTCTTACATTGTTCTTCTGATTATAATAGGGAACAAGTTTAATTTAACTCTGCTGTGACATCCTGTTATTATACACTTGCATTTCCAAAATGTTGAGCACTCTAAAAGCACATTTAAAAATTACAACAATTAGATGTTTACACATCCAATGAGAGCAGCAATTGTTATATCTGTATATCTAATTTGAAGTGTGTGCAATATACGTTTTAGGGTGTACTGAGAGGGTTTGGAAGAAACTTCCTCTGCAACAGATTCTCCAGGGTTATCCACATCATAGGTGGACTGGGAGCTTCAGAGAAATTTTTTAGAGAAACACTGCCGTTGAGCCACAAGGTGTGGAGAGGACTCTCTTGTTTTCTAAATTTTGCCTCAGAGAGGAGCACAGGTGCAGCTGGATCCAATCTTAACCCCAAAGCTTGTCAATGCTTTAAGTAACTTTATCGCACAGGATTGAAGATGCTAATCAGATATATTTCTATAAAAATTAATTATGTATATGTCAAAAGATTAGACAAAAATTCTTAATAAGAAGTATTTACTACACAATATAAAAGCTAAAACTCCTAATAGTATAGGATAGGATATGATAGTGCACTATATCAAAGCATTTATATTAAAGCAATTATATTATAAATTGTTAATTTACTATTAATATAATTATTAACTAGAGATTGATGTAACTCTCCCACAACAATGCTCATGGACAGATCTCTTTCTCTTAATCTCAAGGAGTATGTAACCTTGGGGGTGTTCCTGTACCCATTGGAGAAAACTTCATACACACATGTCAAGAGAGAATATTTTAGAAGAACCCACCATATGCAAATGGACTGGACTTTTATAGTATAAAGTGATATGACTGCCAGTCATATGTTTCCAGGTCAATTTAGCAGTTTATCTGCCAAATAGTTGCCTCATTATGAGGATGTTAATTCAGGGTTAGTTGCCAGAATGAATTTAGCATAGTTCAACAGCAAAACAGCACATGGAGCCCCCTCTCAATCCAACACTGACAGATTTGCAAATAGGACATTGTCAGAGTTGCTTGAGCACATTCCTAGGCAGAGCATCCAGGATGAAGCATCCTGCTACAATCCACTACAAGCTTTCGTATTGGAAGATCCTCTGCCCACTAAAAGCACTAGAAAACTGCAATAGATGATCTGGGGCAATGCCTAGGTTTGTGTAACTTTTTTTCTCTTAGCTCTTTGAGATTTTTCCAAAAGTGCAGGTGGCCTAGACATTCATTTTAGAAGAACACAGATTGCCACTCCATGAAGCTTGTTCACTCAATGGGGCTAAATGCATATACTCAAGAGATGAGTGATACTGAGTCAGAAAAAATCTCTGAAGGACCAAAAGACCAAAATAAATGCATTTTTGAGTCCCTGACATCTGGTACTTATGATAAAATAGAGATATTAAAAAATTGTTAAAAGCTGCTTGTTTCAAAAGTTTGATTCGAATAATTATATATTAGAATCTACCAGTATCATTAACATAATACAGCCTAGAACTCTCACTGGAATGTTCAATTTGGCAAACAAAAACACTCTTAAAATAAGGTTTCATTAGACTGTACTTTAAATATGATGACTTGTTTGGAAATAGCTTGTATGTGTGACACAAGGAAGGTTTATTTCAGCTGCACAAGGGAACTCAGAGAATACATTAAACAGCTGATGTTCAGATTAAAAGTATAGTATATAATTAGATATCTGATATTATTCAGAAGGCCTGGATATACTACCTTAACATACAAAAAACATAAAAGGAGCCTTAAAAGAATTCTTTATCATACAATTAACTCTTCAATCACAGTAATCTATCTTGTGCTACCAAAAAGCTAATTTATTATAGTGAATGAACTTTTATTTTGACAGTTTGAGCCAATTGAGGTTGGCACTAAACATGCAATGGAAACCCAAAGACTCTCAAAATTACTCAAAAGATTTTACAGATTCTGCTTGATTTGGAAAACAACTGTTTCTCTCTAAACACCAGTTGCCTTTACTTCTGTGTCAAGTCTTTAAATCATATTAGCTAGTCAGGGGGTACCAATCATTTAAGATTGCCAAATGCCAATTTTACTATTATCAGTCTTTTTGATCATAGTTTTGAAATACGTGACAAATAAGTAATTAAAGAACTTCCTTACTGAAAAAGAACCTGTTTTGAGTGGATAAATAATCCAGTTATAAATAACCTATTAAAATATTTAGTTGTTTGGGAACAGAAGCTTCTTATACTATTGAATGTATTATTGAATAAACATTTGATACCAATCCTTGGACACATGCCTGAAAATATTCAGAAGCTACCATGACTACAAATCAGAAATTAGTTATTTTATACCGAATCACAATTTTTTCATTCTTACTTTTCAGACAAATAGTAACCTAAGAGAACATTCATCACAGTAATTTCCTATGGGTAAAAAAAAAAAAAAAGGGTGAGAGAAAAGGAAAAAACCTGGCTTCTTTCTCTGAACTTCCTGATAGTGGCATAGTAGAATGTATAACTGATTCAAAAAAAAAAGGATAGCACAGATTAGCATAGGCTGTTAAGAATTAGAGATTACTTTACACTGTAAAGCACTGATGATATCAACTTCTATTATTAATGTCACAATTTTATTGAAAGTTTTCCCCCTTTCACTTTTCCACCTATGTTTCTTTCTTAAAATCTATGACATTAATAAATGTGTTAAGAAAGCTGAAGCAGAGAAAGGTAAAAAAAACAGAAAATACAGCAACAGAAAAAATATGTAAGGACTAGAAAAGGTATACAGGGCCTTCTTCTACTAAGGGGTGTTTCTCACAAAATATCAATTTAAATTGTTTATTCAATTCAAGTGTTTCAGCAGTTTGTTTGTGCACCGAAATGTCCAACAATGCACTTTTGGTTAGTCTAAATATCTGAAAGAGAATTATCAGATTAATGCCTTAAATCCATTGTAGCATCTTAGAAAGATATCTAGTGCTTCATATCCAATGTGGAAAGAATATGCCAGTGTCAGGGACATGAGCAAGGTTTAATTACAGAATCAATATTATCTAATGCAATTGTTCTGTATTTTCTGTTCTATGTATTTTTTATATTTTCTGTTCTACATTTTGCACCAGACTTACTGTTTTCAAATAATTGCTAAATTCTTTCTGCTCTCTAATGGGAGGTTCTGGTAATCCTTCTAGAACATGCCTAAAGGTTTAATATTCTTGAAACTTAATATTCAACTACTGGAGATCTTTTGTAGCAGAAAATAAAACTTGAAGTGCAAAAATCCAGTCAAATCTGTTACATTTTAATAAATGTGTTTCCCATAAACTATTCCTTGGGCTGAAGTGAGAACATTCTTTATTAACAATAATCTGATTAAATTCAAACTCATATGTTAATCTGTTATGGAAATTATGGGAACTTAGGTAGCCAGTGGAAACTAAAGTTTTGAGATGTGGATTGTGAGAAATCCACAGTTCACTTTCAAGGGTTTTTTTTGTAAGTCCACTGTTGTCACAAAAAAATACCACCTTAAAAGTTGAAAATATAAACTGAACCTTATTTGAACACCTGTTCTTTTCCTTGGGGACAGAAAAAAGGAATCAAAATATCATAGTTTACACTATTCACATTAAGTACCCTCTCTTTAATACAGATTGAATCTGACCATGGATAAAAATTTTGCATCTTTAGACAAATGAGAAGCCAATTCCATATAACGTCAGTTAAAGGTGCCAGCAGCACTCAAGGCACTGCAGATCTCAAATCCCTTCAGGGAAAAAAGAACAAAGGAAAAAAAGGACAAGTATTCTATCACCAGACTAGCATATGAGGAATGTACAAGCAAGTTCCTTAAGGACATGCATAAATAGAAATGCAGATCTCTTATATAAAGGACTCCAGCACCTGTAGCTCAACTCCTTCAATTAGACAGACTTGCAATGGTTGCCCTGTTGTATTTCCAACACACCAGATTCTGATAAATCTCTTCTCAGCTGAATCCCAAGTTCTTTGGTTGTTTTTATTTTGGGGGTTTTGTTTGTTTGTTTTGGTCATTTTTTTGGGTAGTTTCTTTGTTTGGTTGGGTTTTTCAGTGCTTTGGTCTCCATTAATATCAGTAAGAAGCTCTGAGGTATTAGTTCAGCATGTTCACCCATCACAGCTTTGGCACACAGTACTTTCTGCTCTTATGAGAGAGTAGGATTTATGTTGTTGAGACCAAAACATAAATAACAGAGAAATCTCTGACACTGAGCAAAGTGCATGAACCTTGGAGTAGATACTGCTGGCAAGTTTGACAGCACTTGTCACCTCTTCCTTAACTTTTTTTTTTTAAACTTCCTAAACTCTAGATGCTGGTGATCTTTATTGCTAGGGGTTTGCTTCAGGGTGAGACACTTGTTTCAAGGAGGAAGTTTAGATCTGCATGTGCATGAGTAACACTAGGAATTAATACAAATTCTTACTGCCTAATAAATTAGGGAACAAAATTACATTTGTGTCAGGGATATGCCTTGGATGTGCCTTTTGCTGTTCCCAGAAGAAAACCAAATTGGTTTTTAGGTCACACATCTTTTAGAAGCAGTTTGTACATTATGTTCTGAAAAGTTATGACTGGTAAATAAATTTGAAAAAATTATGTTTATTTATTGCACATGCCTTTTTCAGACCTCTGGGGACTAAGCAGTACCTTCCTGTAAACCTGTACAGCTTGCATTAGGACACTGTGACTCCTGGCCTCCTAACCCAGGTCAAAGAGATTTCTGACTCAGAAAGTACTTCCAGGTAGCAGGAGGAATGAAAATTATATATTTTGAATACAGGGAAAATAAAACAATATTCACAGAGAGTGAACAATAAATGTAGTTGACATGACCAAGGAAAATAGCAGAGAGAAGGAAGAACAATACTCATAATTGTATATGAAATATAGTGTAGATCTATAAAGTAAAGAGTGGGGAAAGGGCAGCTATGTTTTGATGCAGAAAATCTAAGTGGAAAATGATGAAATTAACTGGACAATGTGAAAAGGGAATTCAGAAACTGGAAAACAGAAAGGATTGAGACCAGAACAAGTCTACTAGACAACCAAGGTGTCATGGATTAGGCTTAGGGTTAGGGTTACGAATGAAGATTTAAATGGTTACGGCTGGGGCTTGCAAAGGCTTGCAAAGGGAATAAAGTCATGGTTTGGATTAAGGCTACAAGCAGAGAGTCAGGATGGATTTGAAGTCAGGTAACCAGGATCAGCATCTGGAACCTGGAGAAGGGAGAAGGAGTTGATATATAAAAGCTTAGAAAACAGCATTGCCCAGACAAACGCCTGTTTAAGGCTGTAGGAGTTAGCTGAAGGACTCATAGCAGTCCTTAACACCTGCAATTAGCAAACATCCACAAATCAACATAGAAAGCAGTGTCCCTTGTGGTTTTCTGGGGTTTTTTTGATAATCCATTGATTTATTACATAAGAAGGCAACTTGAACCTATTCAAATGTTGACTCAAGTGGTCAACTAAGTATGTAGCTACAGTTAATGATCTGAAAAACTATAAATAGAATGACACATGGAAAGATTTCAGCAGTTTTTAGTTTGCTTTAGAAAAAGACAAATAAAATATACAATCTCAAAACTAGCACTTAGGCTATTCCTTTTACAAAGTGACTTTAAAGCTTACTAGAACCAACAGATTATGTCTCACAAGCTTTCTAAGAATATTGAGCAAAGTAGCTCTTCACAGTGACATTCTGTTCGGAAGTTAGAAATCCCATAATTAAGATTGTAATTAAAACCTTAATTCAACTCAGTTTGAAAGGATTATAGCATTTAATTACTTCATTTTGCACTACTTTTCTTCCTCTTTGCCTTGTTTTGTGTAGAGGATGGTCATTGCTGTGGTTCTGAGTGGTGCTTTTCCTGTCAAGGAAAATGCTCATCATAGTACTCTGGCTTACTTTTTACCAAAGCTGCAAAATACAGATTGAAAAGGCTGTGACTACAGATCAAAATAGACATGGAAAATTGCATTACATCTACAGAAGGTTTTGCAGCTAACGATAGACTATGTCTGTCACACCTGGCAGCACCTCTAAAGGTACTTAATTTTTAATTTTTGTTATGTTGAAGCTGGTATATGGACACAAAAAATACAGAGATAGTAGCTTGGGTTTCAACAGCATCGTGGCCCTGTGCTTGGGCTAATTAAGTTTGCTCTCTTGCAGTAAAACCAAAACTAATTT
Organism: Aleadryas rufinucha; assembly: GCA_013397815.1. NCBI lineage: Eukaryota > Metazoa > Chordata > Aves > Passeriformes > Aleadryas > Aleadryas rufinucha. The sequence continues at coordinate 180,978 of VZTH01006160.1, forward strand.
GTTTAGAAGGAAAGCTCTGATGATTGTATATGCAGTTAGTTCATTCAGTGTCAACTTGGGTGTCAGTACAAAACTCTGCTTTGCATAAGGCAAAATGGAGACAAATATTTAAACTCTTTTGATACATTGTTAATAATTTTATATCTCTGATTTTCTGAAATATTGTGAGAGATACACTGAGAATTCGTGTTATCCAGTGTTGGAGTTTGAATCTCCTCAATTCCATTTGATGTAAACTATATTGGAAAATCTGATGTTTGGCGTCTTGGAGTACATAGACCAAATCTTGATAGATGTTGTGATGACCATACCACTAAATTTCTCTGGAGTATTGCAGAAAATATATCAGCAGTTATTGATGAAGGGCTTAGCTACAGCAGTGAGTGTTATGGAAAAATTTAAGTTTCATTTAATCTTTCTGTTAAAAGAGTGGATTTTGATCTAGTGCAGCAAAAAGGGCACAAAATCACAAACTTATTTGGTGAGTGCTACTCATCCTAGACCTAAAAAGGCAGAAAGAAATAGCATGTGATTATACAGTTAAAGAAATATCATTATGCGCTTACACACAAGGCAACTGGATAACAAGTACACAGTCAGATATTTATTTTTCCTAGCACGAGAGCATTTGGTTTTGGAACCTTACTGTGGAACCTTACTTACTTATGATATGTAAGAATACAAGTTCTGTAAAAAGAAGTAATATAGATTTACAAGGCAGCAACACTTATAAAATTAATATTATCAAAATGTCATCCAATGTAGTTTTATTCAGCCTCAAGAAGAGGAAACTGAGGGAGAACTAATCATGGTCTACATCTTTCTCATGAGAGAAGCAGAGAGCAGCCACTGATCTCTTCTCTGTGATGACCTGGGGCAGGACCTAAGGGAATGGCCTGAAGCTGTGTCAGGGGAGGTTTAGGCTGGATATTAGGGAAAGGTTCTTTGTCCAGAGGGCACCAGAACAGGCTCCACAGGAAAGCTGTCACCTGACAAGGTTCAAGAAGCATTTGGACAATGCTCTTGGGCATATGGTGTGATTCTTGGGGATGGTGCTGTGCAGGGCCAGGCATTGGACTTGATGATCCTTGTGGGTTCCCTTTGAACTCAGAGTATTCTGTGATTCTATGATTTCATGGGCTGTGCTTAACTATGCTAATGTTTGTGAGCTGGAACAATTTTTAATCTATACTATATAGAAAATAGCTTTTTAGTGGTTTATATTTTGCTTTCTTCAGAAGTCAATAGACAAATACAGATACAAGTCTATTTTCTTAAAATTCTGTGCCTCACAGTTCAAATTAAAGACAACAGAATGGGAACACAGAAATGATTGACAAAGCACTAGAATGTTTTTTTCCAAAAATAGACCACAATGTCCCTCAAAAAGCTGTATTGACTTTCTTACAAACAGCTATGCTATTGCTGATGACATTTATTGTGCTAAAATTTTCATTTTTATCCAGTTTTGTTAATTTGGCAGTTTTGAGTCTGATCAGTATTTAGTTGTAGCCTTTCCAGAAAGGCAGGCAAACTGAATTCACCAAATATTTTACATTATGATATAGTAAATGTTTAATTTAAAGCACCCAGATTTCTGTTGTCAGTTTGAGATATTAGAGTGATAGTATGGTTTAGCGCAGGAGAAATTAGCTCAAAGTCATAATTTTTCTAGGTTTTTTTAGATAGAAATTTTTCTGGATCACATAATGTATTTAAGAGGGTACTTTCATAACTGAAAATGGTCATGGGGACTGGGAGTATTTTCTAGATACCTTTTTTATTCTGTCAAGAAAACCATTTTTGGATACCATTTTTAATAAACAAGGGTGCTTTATATTTATAAAAATGTGACTAGTGACCAGTTAAATGGGAATCCCTTCTCCTGATCTGAAAACCAAAGTTTTCAAAGGGTCAGTGCGTCCCTAATTATAATGATGCAGTTAACAGTACTCTAATTGAAAGGTTGTGTCAGCATTTCCATTATAAAGCCATGTTTTTCATGGGTTGTAGCTCAGCTGTAAAGATTCAATCTGGCTAAAACATGCCAAAAAACCCCATCTTGCTTCATAGTGAATGCCTTCAAACTCCCATTTAAACAAGTGAGTTCTCCAGGCACTGACTATTTCAAACAAATAAGGCCAGTGTTTACATTAATAATTTTACTGCCATCATAGACAGCAAGATGCCATCATAGACAAAGGATTGGCATGCAAGTAACTATTTTTGTAAGTGCATTAAAACTTTGCATTTTTTTTCAGAATGCAATCTCACCTGAAAAACATCTCCCAAATCAGATCATTTTACTGCTCCATCCTCACATCGGCTCCAGGAAGTAAAACATTCTGTGAAATATAAATATATTAATTTACAGTGATCTTGATGTAATATTTGATACAGACATTTTATGCTGTATAGACAGAAACTTGCTAAACAATAAAAGGTATAGTAATTTCAAAATGCTTCACAACACAGGCTAAAGAATAAAATAAATTGTTTGCTAAAAGAAGGATGACAAACTGTAGGGGAAAATTACATTTAAGCTATAAAGAAACATTAAATATGGAGTGCAAAATAAGTGACTAAAACCACCACAGAACATTCATTTAAAAGCAAGTAGAAAACATGCTTAATTAAAAGCAAAAAAAATCAAAATGCGAATTCTGTTGAGATATGTACTTCCATTAGAAAAAACAACAAAAACTCAAAAAAACTCGAACAAAACCAACACAGTTTAATTCTGAGGAAAATCTGAGTACATGGCTGCAAAGAGGAGAATCAAAGCAACAGTCTGATGTACTAAAATCTGCCCTTACTTGAAACCTAAAGAACCCCAAAAAACCAAATAGTAGCAATATAGACATGTACTATTTGTAGACAAATGAAAGAATTTGCGTTTTAAATATTTTGAAATGTCAGAAATACAATATGACACATCCAGAAAACACTTAATTAAAGGCCTCAACATTTCTTCAATTGATAAGATTGGCAAGCCAATTAATTACAGTCGGAATCAGTGTGAGTGTGACACTGAGACTTAGATTTGTCTGCAGACTGCTGCAGACATGAGACCTCATGACCTCTGAAAATGGCAGAGCAGGCTGGTCAGCTCCTACATAGCATGGTGGGATAAAATCTGTGTGTGACATTGTTATGCAACATAATCCTTCTTAGCCATGCCTGGACATGCACATCTGAGTTGCATCTGCATTTCACTGAGCCTTTTCAACCACATGCTTATTCCATAGTTACATTATTTTTAGTAGCTTCTAACTAAATACTCAGTTCATTTCAAAACACAAAGCTAAGATGAATTGCTAACTTAAACATTTTACTGAACAAACAATAACATTAATAATATACTCAAATATCTCATGTAGGGCAGAGAAATAAGGACAATGTTCAAAGGCATTAATAATCTCCATTACAAAGTAACTGTATTGAGGTATTGTTACAGAATGTCTTTTAGTGGGGCTTTTTAATAAAAGGAGTAGCTGTTGGAGAATATAAATTTTTGGCTTAAAAATTCAGACAGATACTATTTAGTCAAATTTCGGGTTATATTTTCAGAACCCACTACAGGGAACTGCACTTCTGTCTTTGTGAAAGTAACTTGTACGTTATTAAATCACATCCCAAAAATTAATTAGCTATGGTAGGTGATATTCAACTGTTATATTTTGATGATGAATACATACATTAGTTTATTTCTATTAAGCTATTTGGGATTTATTTCTATTGATATTAAAATATGAAATTAAGTGAGCAGTCTGAAATGATAAAAAAAGCCCCAACACCTTACCTGTTGTATACCCTACCTTCTCAATACCTGAAAATCTTGTTTCATATTCTGATTTTAAGAATGTTTGTCAATGAATGGCATTAGCAAATCTTATTCCAACAAGAAAGGACAATGTAAAGCATCAAGAAAAAGCAGCAAGGTGTCCAGTTTAGGATACCATTCAGGTAATTGAGACAAACTATTCCTTTCTGGGTTCCTTCCTCCATAATCTCTGCTGATTATTATGACTTGGAAGATTTTATTGTGTTTTTGTTTGACTGTTACCAATTTTATTCATGCAAGCACTTATTATTTTTCAGTTAGCTTTTGTCAGTATTTATTCTTTGACCCCAAGAAATCACATGCTGTGATGACTTGCATGTGTTCTAACCTTAAGTCAATATTATGTTTCTCTTTTTTGTTGTTAAGCCTATTGTAGAAGTTGTTTCTCATTTCATTTACCAAGTTATTTCCCTTTGTTTCTCATCAGTTCATGAATATTCCCATTCTGATTCTCTCATGTCTTCAAATCAGTAATTGAGATTCAGTTCTCCATGCCATCTTCTTGCCTTGCCTGTGGGCACATGACAGCTGAGCATCATCATCTGGAAGATATGTAGGTGGTTATTCAGGTTGGCAGACAATACCACAAATAATATTTTGTGAAGGAATTCAGAAGTTGCTGATAGCCATTCTTATCCTCAGATCATCCCAAATTTGGGATGAAGTTTATTGAGATCATCTAGGTTTTCTAATTAGATCTGTTCTGAAATTGGAATTCTTTAGGGGTTTCTTGAAGTAAAAGAATTTAATCCTGGCATTAGGTTCTTTATTTTTTTCCCTTCAGTCCTTCAGTGTACACATATCACCAGTGTTGTGCCCATAACAGAAGTTTCAGGTCTCACTGATTCCTTGAAGAAAAGGTGTGTACATAGCACTGTATCAGCCTTTACATTTTCTGAGACTATCTCTCAGTCCCCTTAAGGAAAATTAGCCTCGAATAAATGTTTAGTAAATATTAGAACATTTTTATCTTGAAATCTGAATAGAATATGAGTGCAGCTTCCCCTGCTATGGAAGAGAAGTTCTTGATGGATAGTTTTGGACTGGAATATTAAGAAATCTTTTTATGCTCTTCTTGTAAATTTGTTTTTGTATCCACTGAGATATATATCCAATTAAGTTTATTGGGCATAGGAAAGTCCTGTCATTGAGATACATTAGATATTTACAACTATTTTATTGAGACTTTCAGAGTTTCAGTAATGCTTGTTGCGGACTGTTGGATACAGTTCTCATTATGTGATTTTTCCCAACAATTTGTGATTACACCAAATATTCATCTTATGACAAAAGCTGAACTTTGGGTTTTTGCTGATTTTGTCCCTCTCTTAAAGCACTGCACTATAGCATTTCCTGTTTGAGAAAGTATAGTTACCTAAAACTAGCAACATCTTTAGGATTTGCTCTTCCAAAAGGGAAGAAAAAAAAGTTTTGTGCAGAACCTGATTTGCTTTTTGGGGTAAACTTAACAGCTACCAGGCAGTACCCATGGAAGAAGGGCTCAGCAAAAGAAATTTCAAACCAAGGAAAGGGAATCAGAAATCTACCCAAAATAGAAGAGGGGGGTCTGATGCAGGATTCACAGAATTAGCCTTCAGTACACATAAATTTCATGGAATTTACTAAGAAAAAAGCAACCTCTTCTACAAGAGAGTGCCTTAGAAGTTCCTGTGGAGAAGGAGAAATCACATGCATTAAAAGATTTCTGCATGCAGCAGCCTCCAGGAGATGCAGCTGTGAGAAGATAAACACAACTGTGTAATTTTAACAGATGCTCTTTCCAATCAAGCTAGAAAACTGTGAGACAGGTTTGAACATGAGAAATTAAGATGTGATACAATTATGTGGTTTTATTTTATTTTATTTTATTTTATATGTGCAATGAGAATTGCCAAACAAAGAAACAGTGCTCTCCAGAAAGGTTGTGGTCCCTCCATCACTGGAGGTCTTGACAAATTAACCAGGTAAAGCCCTGATCAATTTTTTCTAATTATACATGCAGGGTCTAATTAGAAAATATGTTTTCTGCAGATTGTTAATCTAGTCAAATTCTGGATTTCCTTTCCAAGTCACTGTAGTCCTTTTTCATATAAAGGCTGGCATGCCTCTTTCTATCTTTTACCATGTGTCATAATATATATTCTGGTCAATTTCTGCATTCTTGATTGTTTTGTTTTTCCCTTTCAGTGTTTCTTCAATATGACAAAATAAACTTTGCTTCACTGTAGGCACCCTTTTCATTTTTTTGTATGAAGTTCATCTTCTTTTGCTTTTTGAGGGCATTGTCTCAACAACTACTCCTACAAGCTGAAATCACAAACTCTACTGGCAATCCTTTCTTTATTGTTCTCAAAATTACTCAGAGTGTCAAAAATAAGAATCTATTTCCTCTCAGCTTCTAAGTTTCAGGTAGAAGGGGAAAAAAAAGGATAAATAAAAAGTACTTGTCCAAAGCCTCGTTGTACCTGGAGTCATAACATTAACAAGACACCTATCAGTTGCTCTAATGCTGCAGGTGTTATTCTTCACAACAACTCTCACTGATGTCTCATTCTTTCTCCCCAGTGAGATAGTAAAAAGCCTTGCCACTCCCTCATTTTATCATGCACTCTGTTTCAGTCACATTTTGTGACTGTCTATAGACTTGCTTCATACTTCCAGGTCTTCTGTGCAACCAATCCAATTTTCTAAGGGTGGAGACTCTTTTACAGTGCACTTTTTTAGAACTGATCTGGATTTTGATTTAATCACAATGTGTATCATGTTTTAGTGATCGACCTTAAAAACAAGCAAAACCAACCAGCTAAAAGTAAACAAGCAAACAAAACCTGCTGAAACTCTACTCATATGAAAGAAGCATTTATAGACTTCTATAACAAAAGCTCCATGCAGCCAGTTCCCTTCCAGGTGAACACTGAGGAGTTCTTTGAGCTCTTTCATTCTGTACCTTGTGCCATAAATCCCAGTGTTGACACAACCACAGCTTAGTTATCAAATTGAGAATGTTTCAAATAATTTCCCACTTTATGATTGTGTTTTCTGTCTTTTTTTCCATGGAGACCATAAAATTAAATAAGTCTGTCCTGCTTCTTGGCTGATTCCACTTATGGATTCTTCTAGCTGGATACCTGATGTCCAGGATGAAAATACTGCTGTGAGGCTTTCAGATGCCGTTAATATCCCTTTTAAATGGAAAGGAGTGGGCCATCCATTGCGTGAACTTCTCCAAGGTTACTCTGACAGAATGAAATATTTCAAAAAGGTAGAAATGGGAACTATTTTTCTGTACAGTGTCACAGTGACAGAATCTGACTAGCCAGGATGCCTCCTCCTGGTGCTAGCAGAAGTCTACACCATTTTTTAAAACTCGTGGACAGCACTTAGGTCAAGCATTTTCTATGAATAAGTAAAATTTAATGGGACCTTCATAATCAACATGGCTTCACTATGAAATAGGATACTTTTAGAATATATTATCAATGCCACTTGTGCACGATATATCAAAGAGTCCAGTATGGGTCAGTTAATCTTAAAACTTTTTTCACTCAGAAATTTTTCCCAGCTAATATACACAAGGAAGAGAAACTATTTCATGGCATCTCTTTATTTTAAGATGTGATCCACATATTCTACTAATAAAAGTAATTATTTAGTAAAAGTCTCTTCACATCTGTTGTGGTACTCTCTGTACTCTCTGCCAAGAGAAGGAGAAAAAAATGCTGAAATTAAACCCACAAAGAGTTTTGTCTCTGTATACTGGAAAACTGGTTAGAAGCACAGATACCACAAAGTTGCATCTGCAGTCTGCAACACATTCAAATGGGAGTGGTGTGTGAAATTCAGCCATATCTCCACTGTAGTTTCTGCTGTATATGGAGGAACAGCCAGTCTCACACGTCTCATCAGAGTTCACCTGACTTATAGTACACCTAGAGGAGCAGACACAGCTTAGTGTTATGGACAAAAGTGTAACAATTACATGTACAGACCTAGATATATTTCCATATCACCAGGAAGCCGGACAAGAAATAGTGTAACTGATGGCTCCACTTCCTTGTTTATGTACCGCCCTTTATCATTATACATTGGTTTGATTGTAAGACCTAAGGTCCTGGTGGGGATTTGGGGATAGATTCTCCTAGATTCTTTGTGTAATGTGACCATATCAGTAATTGAAATAAGTGCAGCCACTTGAACTCATGTAGACAACATTCTGTACAAGACACCTCTTTAAGGGGTTGATCCCCTGAGCACCTCCTGAGTAATTTAGTCTTTTGGGTATCTACTGGAAGAGCATGCAAAGAATTAGCATGGTTCTGGATACTGCTGATATCCCTACATAGTCTACTGACTTCCTATACCTTTGTTAGGGCATTTAAGATAACTAAATATCACTTCAGGATTGAAAAAATGAAAAATGGTTTATACTCCCTACATCATCTGCTCTCCTTTTTCCAGAAGAACTAAGATTCCATGTTGTAGAGGTAAAGCCTAGTCTTTGAACCCCAATTTTTAAATTAGAAAATTAAATATATGACTATTAATAAACGGCGGTTCTTCTCTTAGCAACATAGCTTCATCAGCCTTTTTTGTTCTTCTACTTAATAAAGATTAATGCTGTACTTTCTCCCAGGAAAGCTAAATGTAATACCAATCTTGAAATCGCCATCTATATTTCTGCTAGCTGGAATGTGAGGTGTCCCAAAGACAAAGTGCACTGTCACGTATTTAATGTGCATGAGTAAAAGTGCTCATAAAGAGAAATTATTATATTTTGCTATTCCTGTGAGTGTCCAGTTTCTGCTGTCTGTCTTATAAGTGAATAGCAGTGTTGCTCACAGAGCAAGCAATTTGTATGCCACTGCTTGGACTTCTTGTGAACCTAGATAGGAAGGTGGATTTACAAGGGAGGAATTAAATTTTGGCCCATAAGTTCAGCCAGCAATCCACTGTCCCACTTTATACAATGCTTTGCGTTCTTTTTGAGTCCTCTATATCTGTGTGTCTTCCTTTGCTCATATTTCTTTTTATAGGATACAAAAAACATACCTTGAAAAGAACTTGAATCTGAAAACTTTGCTTATGGAAATCAGATCATATAGTAAAAGTAGGTCTAAAACAAATACTTTATGTTTGATGCATTATGCCAGGATATTTCATTCTCCTATCTACATCTTGCAACTGTAATGCAGAATAAGAACTCAGACAAAATAAATTATGCCTGGTCTTAATTCCTGATTTCATGAAAAACTAAAGAATTACTTTAGGAAAATGGAACTTGACCCTCAAATTAAGATACTTGCCTTTGCAGACATATTCAGTGGGTAGCATTAAAGAAAAATCAATAGAAAGGTCTATGTTGCTGAAGTATTTGGAAATAGTAATCCAAATGAGCAATTAAGCATGAGATGATTTTTGAGTTTTGTTTTATTTCACTTTATCACACCCATAATTCCCACAAAGCTGTCCTCACTTGGGGCTTTTCATTTCTTGCTGCAGAGCATAAGGAAGAGCACTGGCACACACCAAAACTTTACATTAGTTAAGGGCATGCTGGAAATGCTAATGCACCTTTAAGAAACATTCAACCCTTCTGCAGTTTTTAAAGATCATCTGATTTACTATTTTTTTGTGAATGTCAATTGGGAAGAACTGGTGAGAAGTTAACTTTTCCTTGTATTACCGATGTGGACTGTGAATTAAGATCTTGTTATAGATACAGCTATGGTTTAGAAAGGAGAAAGGAGGCAAGATACAGAGCTCACTTTAGAATTGACTTAACCAGAAGAGTGATGTGAATCCTTATTTTTTAAGAAAAATTAAAAACATATGTTCATCTCTATTTTGCAATGAACTGCTTCACTAAAACTATTTATATCAGTATTGTTATTTCTAATAGTTTCAAGTGACCCATGCTCTAATACCTTTTATCATCAGCTCAGTGCCGATTTTTTTCCTAATTAAGAATGTTTGACCACAAGAGGGAGTTCCTTGCCAACGGTTTACCTACCATGAAAGAAGAAAGTGCAGAATAGGGGTGCTCCAAAAAAAAAAAAAATTATAGATCTGCTTTCCCTTGTTGAAGGCTAAGACAGGAATGTATTTTGTTACATAAAAAGAAAACAACAACAACAAAAAAAAACCACAGAAGTCTTAACTCTGAAAAAATAACATTTACATTGCTCTAAAAATCTATTTGATAAATATTGAAGTTTTATTTAATAATGTCCTTAGTATTAATTTAAAATATAACACAGCTATCAGCTAGGAATGTGAAACAAATGTTGTAATAACATACAATGAGCACAAATTTAATGTATGGTTTGCTTTATATACATTGTACTAAGGTAGTCTTTGACCTAATTTTAAAAGTTTTATTTCTAGAATTAGAAAAATAATGACTAGAATTAGTAAAATAATGATTCCATGTACCCAATGGAATACAGTATTTATTTAGTTCTTAGTAAAAATAGACAAATTCAAAAATATTCAAATGAATATTTGTCATTTTTTATGTTTTTTCCTGCTCAAACTACACTTCTTCTTATATCTTACATTGCTGATCTTAACTGTTTCAGCTATTCTTACTTTGGATGAAGCGCTTTTGTGACTCTATGTTACACAGACCTGATGAACAAAATCAGATTTCCAAAAGAGTGTTTGTTTCTGTGCTATGTTAAACTAATTTTTCTGCAACATGCCATACAAATACCATACAAAGTCAGATTTTTGAACATCTTTTTTATTCTGTTTCTCTTGAAGCCAAGGTTCAGATTTGGCTTGTAAGAAAGCTGTTGGTAATCTGAAAGAGTAATGCAGCTTTATAACCAAGATTTTTTTTTCCACTTGTTCTTATGGAAAACACGCTCAAAAATAAAGAGATCCCACATAAATCTTATGTGTAATTCTAGTAGATAAAACCAGATTGTGATATGCCCCAAAACAACAAATGTGAAACATACTAGCTAAAAATTCTTCATAGGTGGAGAAAGCAGATTACTAAAAATATAGAAAGACAGACTTAAAAGAAGGATTAAGAGTTCTGTGTGCAAAAAGAGGTATTTATCAGTACAAGGTGAAATAGCAAACACAAGCCCACTCCTGTCCAGTATGTGCTCATATACTGATATCTGCTATTTGAACTCAACATTAGGTGACTGGGTGGCAAATGCAACCCATTTTGCTACGTCTCATGATCCTAAAAAGGCTGAAAAATCATTGCAAAGTCCACTGCTTGTTCAGAGCTCCTTTTCTTTCATACTAATAAGCTTTTATATGTATATGACATTTTCTTTGTGCATTACATTAGTTAGCTAAACTTCACAAAGACTTTGTCAGCTAGGCAAAGGCTTTTGACTTCGTCTCAAAACAGCAGTGTTGCTCACGGAGAGAAAAAGCTAAACTTTTGTAAATTTTATGTATGCCAAATAGAGGTTCAGTCAGTCTGTTTCCCGGTTTCTGTGCATATTCTAAGTGTTCACTTAATTATAACCATAAATCATAAAAGATCTAGTCCAAAAGCAAAAAAGTCATAGGTTAAATAAATGAAAGCTATGAAACCTTTATCAGTTTCTTCTTTACCTTAACTGGCTTATATAGCCTTATTTTTCTTTGTGTAATCTCTGAAGTATATTTTTTCATCGGACATTCATTCTTGAATGCAACAGAACTGAGTCCTTGATTTTATGTGACACAATTGAAAGGCAAATTATTCATCAAATTCAATTACATGGCATAGTGATTGGAAAAGATGGTGACTTTCAGGTTTAGTCCTTTATTTTGCAGAGCTTGGAGCTCACAAAATGCAAGTTTTTCTTTACATGGAAATAGGAACTAAAAATGTCATATTAACTCTGTCTATGTACATTATTACTAAAACAGGTGCATATTCCTTTTCTTCACAATTATTTCCTGTTGTAGAAAATAACATTTAATTTTTCTACATAGATCTGGTTATGGCAGGATTGATTGATTCTTTACAAAAAAAAACCAAAACCAAAGCAAACAAACAAAACAATAACAAACAAACAATCAAACAAAACCAGATCTTTGAGCACTGTAAAATGTCTTTACCTACTCTAGCATACTGCACAAGTGAGTTCAAACAGATTAAGTTCCTTTATAAGAATGCAGAAGAGAAGGTTTTAAAAAATAAAATATTTCCAGCAAATTTGGTAGTAATAGTGAAAAGCAAGGCATAATAGTGGCAGAAATGTGGGAAGGAGAAAAGAGATTTCATATTCTTTGAATGTCTAGCTGAGTACTAGACAAATTAAAATGGTTAGACTTTCACCAGCATCAAATATAACAAATATTCAATTTTCTTTTTTTCCCTCTTCTTAGCCAAATGCTTCAGAAGTAACAGTGATATGATGTTTCCGTGCATTACTTGAATTATTGGTCTAGGATGCAGAGAGTAACACTTTATTTGTTTTTGAACAATGTTAATTAGAAGCTGCACTTCTTTTTTAAGCATTGACATAAGTTCATATCTAGGTTGATTTCTTGATAACATTAAAAATAATAATAAAGCAAATAAAATAAAAATTGGCTATTTTAAAAAATATAGGGCTTAGTCTGTGCAACTAGGATGAAGGTCTTGGCCATTGAAGAATTATCCAATGATATAATTTGGAGAAATTAATGAGCTTATTTTTTTCTCTTACAGTCGCACAAAAAACTTTGTTTTAAATTGCAGTTTTAAAAGAATGTGTGTAGCCTTAAGCTGGAGTACAGTCCTTTAATTTTGTGTTTAAAAGCATGGAAGAACATTTAATAGAGAAACAAACTTTTGCTGTCATATTTCTTGAGCTTTAGAAATTGATTTCATTCAAACATACACCCACACAACCTTAAAACCAAATAATAGAAACTCTTATTTTAATGGGCGTAACTCTGCTGATCTTTTCATTTTTTAATTATAAATGACAATTTAGTACAGATATGAAAAAAATTTGCATAGTTAATGTAATAATTTTCCATTTTGTTCCATTTTTCTACATCATCAGCTGTCATGCCTTAAACTTACAAATTCGTGGCATTATCAAAAACATGCAGCTACAGGTTGGGGTTTATTCAGTTGTTTGTATCAGAAGACAGAAGGAAAAATAGTGAAAACATTTAATCTAATATTTATCCTCTTTAGAAATACAACAAAGTATTCTCTTTAAGGTAGAAAATTGTTTGAATAATACTTACGTTACAAGGTAAATTAGCTGACAATTTTACTTCTGACTTTTTAAAAATATACAAATCTGTTCACTCAAGACCACCCTAGGATTTAAAGGTGTTAGCTAATTAGCTTTACAATTAGCAATTATCTTCAGATAGAGAGAAAGGAGATTACTAGAAGTCTACAGTAGTTTATATGTAGTTTTTAAAAAAAACCGAATTTATTTTCCTTTCCGTTCAGTTAAACTTAATTTCATAATGGGGAAAGGAAACAGACCAAAGGGTGTAAATATCTTGTGGTGTTGCTAAATGAGAGACAGAGGAGCTCTACCCAAAAAAACATACTAACAAACTTGGACACATAAATATTTTCAAGTAGATATTTTAAGACAAATTTTTACAACTTATTTATATTTTAATAAAGCTATTATTATCCAAAAATTAGTTTTGTTACATTTGGATAAAAACATATCCCCAAACTCTTAAGAGTTAGTAGAGGACAGTGTGTGTTCCTTCCTATAATTTGGTTGTGATCTGAAACAGTAGTCATGAAATCTCACGTAGAATGCCATGTTTTCTAATGGGTTTAAAGTCTTTGTTTAGAAGACATTTTTCCAAACCAGGGGAAGTATTTAGAAATGGGATCTTGAAATAAGATTTAGGAGGAGTGCGTTACAAAATAAGATGGAAGTTCAAAAACTACTAGATAAAGTATCTGTAGAACCACAAAGAGCAAAATTTTTAGGTTTTGATAGGTATAAACCCCATGTTGGTCATACCCTCTCATAGAGTGTGTTTATGTCTTGCACATATGAGAAAATAATCTGTTCAGTTTTTGGACTAAGTCTTCAAAATGATAAGATAAATATCTAGTACAACTGAAGGAGGGGAAGGGGATGGCATTAGATAGTACAAGTCTGTATCATTAATAATGTAACCTGGTGAGTCCGTGCAATGAAACATTAATGGACTGGCTTAGTTTTCATAAAGCAGTGCAATTTTTTTATATTCTGAAATGCTTCATGGATGATATATGAACATACCTAATGTTTTAGGAGAATTATCTCCTCAGAGCTGTAATCACAGCATGTATCAATAAATACAGTAGGATACCAATTCAGGTAGATCAGATCGAAAACATAGAAGCCTCTACACTTGCTGATTTTCTAATAACTATATAGACATGTCAAGAGAGTTCATTCTAAAAAATCAGTTGGGGAGACAGTGGGCTGCCATAACTAATCAAGTACTGGATTGTTGTCCCTAGTTTCTTCAAAGGCACAGGACACTAACAGACACTATCTCAAACAACAAAATTATTATCATAATTAGTGAAACAGTCTTCATACTTTCTGTTTTAATACACCCTTTATGTACTTCATTTCTAGAAGTGACCAGTGTTTCATTATCATTTTAATTTGGTTACTAGATTTTTTTTTTCCATTTAGTATGCAAAGGTATTGGACATCCTGAACTGTCCAAGCTTAGAATTTAAAAATAAGTCTTTGGACCCTTCAAATGAGACTTAAATAATGTATCAGAATGTACTTTACAGTTCACTTTCTGTCTTTTTTTCATCTCCCTCCCCTCTTTTTCATCCTTCATTTACACATGAAAGCACCACACAGAGTTTATTGCTCTGCTTGGCTTTTCTCATTCTCACTTTCATTTTCACCACAGAGGTCCTGATTTTAAACAACAACAAAAAAAGTACTTATTTCTGGCTTTTCCTTCCATTCTTATATATTCCTGGAAAGATAGTGAATAAATATTGCAGGTAAAATATTCTAAAACTGTCCTTGAATAATATTATAGTGTTTATACTGCCACCTTTTCACCTGTATGCATAGCCAACAATCCCCACACTTTTTACTATAATTTGATGATAATAGATGTATGCAGATGTCTGTAAGGTATTGGACGTGATTTTTTCTTAAAAAGAATGGTCAGACATTGCATTCATACTCAATCTGTGGTTTCAGCTAAAGTACCATTCCAAAATCAGTCCTATAAGAAAGAAATCTTAGAATGATTATTTCCAAAATTTATTTAATTCTAGATTCATCAGCACTTTATGTCTCTTTGGACACTTATTCCACTTTCATCTTCCTGTGGAGTAACCATTAAACAAATATGAGTCCTCTAATTAACCTTATCTCTGTGTTTCTCTATGTTTATAAAATTCTCCTGATATGTGCCTAATGCTGAGTTGGATAAAATGACAGTACAAGACACAAAAAGGAGAACCAAGTTATTTTCCTCACATGTAAATGCTACAGTAGGCTGCTGTTGTACAGTAAGAGTGTAAGGCTGGTCTGTTCCTACAGCAAATCTAGAATATCCTTCTGTGTCATTGCCTATTTTTATGCAAAACAGCTGCTTTTAGGAATTGGCATAAAAATCTTTTGCCCCATCCTCAAAGAGATGGACATGAGATTGTTCAGTTCTATTTCCACATTTCATACTTATTCTGTTCCTGATGGCTTTTACTTATTTCAACTTTTCTTTCTTTAGTAGAGGTGAAAAGAAAGTATCCCCAAAACAAAAAAACTCATTTTGACTCTCCTGAAAATAATTTTATGGAATATTTTTCCTCTGGTGTATGGTGCTTATTTCAAAAATTTCTGTTCTCCAAATCAAACTAGATCTCATTATAGTAAAAAATCTTGACCCTAGAATCATTTAGAGACATATTATGCATAATTTTTTAATTCCTTATTAACCAATAAGTAAAATTCCATTTGCGTCTCATGAAGTCAATATTCTTTCATTTCTCCTTGGCATTTAATTAAGTGTACCTCTATCAGCATTTTCTGATAAGTCTGTAATTTCTCATAATTCTATGCCACCTTTATCCAAATATTTTCCAATAATCTGTAGTAAGAATAGCCAGCATCTGGCTGCAGCCATCCCGTTATGAAAAAGAAATGCTATTTGTTGCAACTAAAGAAAACACCTTTTAACGTCATGCTAAACTTTCTATTCAGTTGCAGAAACTTTCGTCCTCTGACACAAAAGAAAGTAGGAGCTGTTATAGAAAACAGGTTATCTGATGAACTTAATATTTGAATACATGGATAGAATGTAATTTCAATATCTTTAACATATCATGAGATTAAAGACTTTTCTTCACATACTGTCACTATTGCACTTCCCCATGCCTTCACTATGTACAAAATTGACCACTTTAACCTTTTAGTACCAGACACGCTAGATAGTTGTCTAAGTCTTCTGCCGATGCTTGTCATCTGAGTGCTGCCATCACAACTGTAATTAACAGGTCTCCTAGTTCACACTTCTCCTATCTTGCAATCTGTACACTGGCTATCTTTTTGGCAGTATATTGATTTAGAAGTAATATAGTTCCATTTGGGAATAAATAGACATAAGTCCCACAGTACATACTGTACATATTTCTTTCTTATCTTCATGTATGTATAATATCTGCAGCTTCCTTTATTGTTTAGGTTTTTTGTATTTTATTTTTCAATTGTAAATTAGTTGTCAGCTTAGCATTTTCTTTTTAACTTCTGATCAGCTGGTGGATCTCCTCTTCCTCTATACCCTTCTCTTTTTTCAGCCAATCACCGTGCAAGCTGGTATGAGTTTTCTCATCAGTATAGGTTTGATCTTGAATTGGAGTTTCCTGTAAAGACAATTTTCCTTTATGTTTTTCAAGTTTCCTTACATTTTTCATCAACCTGTAATAACTTTTTAGTTTAGGCTTGCATCAAGGATTCTGGTCTTGAAGTTGCAAGGGCACTTTTGCACAAGCACTTTGTAGGCTGATTCTAATGTGGTTACCTACTGTCTGTGTACCAAATCATGGATCTGGGTATTTATGTAGCTAGCCATGTGCATGAACTCCTGATTATAGTAGAACTTCCTGGACTATATGATAACTACAATAACTGCATGTGCAACTGAAGCATTCAATTGTGCATTTTTGCATGTATGGTTGTAAAACTGACTTTGTATGTATCAAGTGTTTAAGACTGCATTATTGTAATTGGTTATAATGGATTTGTGGTAAATTTGCATGTAAGCTATTTTTTGCAAAATATTTCAGAAGTCCTTGAAGAAATAAGGTTAAAAAGTTCCTTTGTGTTTTTTCTTTTGTAGATTAAGTAACGTCTAACTTGTCTGAAGATAGATGTTAAAATAGTAGTAGGTTTTCAGTTTGGTGAACTTTATTTTCATGACTAGACTTTCTATTTATGCCCAAAAAAAAGTTAAAAATAGTAGGCCCACAAGAAATCATTGATACAAATTTAAGCAGACATCCTTTCTTTTCTCCTTTTACTTGCTTACATGCACTTGCAAAGAGTAGACTATCCAACACCCAAGGATAATTGGTCTGTTTCTAGAAAAGGTTATTTCTTTAAATTGGTGATTCAATCTGTTATGAAGCTCATTTTGCAGCTCATACTTTAAATTAAACCCTGGGGCTCAGCTAACCTCAAGAACCTGATGACAGGAGAAATTTATACTCTATCTCACTGTGGTGATTTTGGAATGATATTCTTCAATTTAGTACTACTTCTAAAACCTCGTGCCATTTTCCCACCCCCACTCCACCTGGAGGCACAAAAGACAAAGATCGCAGGTTGAGATGAGAACAATTTACTGGAAACAGCAATGACATAAGAAGAACAAACAGTAACAGCAAGAATATTAATAACAAAAGGTATAAGAAAAAAAAAAGATTTACACAGAAAGCCCACAACAATAAATAAAACAATACCTGATGACTCCTCTGCCATGTTTTCTCAACCAGAAGGAACTCTGTCTCCTTGGAAGTGAGAGTCCCTTCCTCCCACCCCCCAAGAAGACATAAGGTGGTATACAGTTGATGCAATACGCAACAACTGGGTCATAGCCATGCCCTCTCCCAGCTACTGCAAAAAAATAACCCTGTCCAGGCTGGAACCAGGACACATACCTTTTGCCATAATGAATAATGAGAGGAAGCCTAACGCATTGTGACAGATGAAGTTCAGCATATATTTGATTGTATTTTCTGTAAAGATATGTATCTTTTAAAATACCGAATTATTTATCCAGACTTTCTATGACACAGCTAGATTTTTTTAAGACAAAATATGGACAAAACCAAACAAAAAGTCTACTAAAAGTATTTTGGAGTCCAGGAAACCTGATACCTGAACCCTGTAGATCAGTAGTAGGAAATTGTAGAGGTATGTGTGAATTAACTCCAGCCTATGTTCATCTTTGTGTAGGCAGTAATATAGAGCAAAATATGAGGAGTGAAAAAGTGGTTATTATTTTCAGTATTAGTATTCTTTACAGAAGGAAGTCAATAGGGGTTATTTGAGCTGATACCTTTATTCATTATCCATAATTAAGGCACTGTTCAGAGCACTTTGGATTGAGGATTTCAAGACTGAGAAAATGTTGTTTGCTGCATGTCAGTCTGTTTATGCACTGAATATTCAACAAGACCAGAGATATTTTGGAGAGAAAGACTCATCCCTTTATTCCACCCTCTCTATGTCAGTTACCCCATTCACAGTGGTTAGAGTCATGCTATCTCTTCTCTATTTATCAGCTGATTTCAGCATCCTGTCTGTGTTCACAGAAGGGATGGAAAGAATCTTCCAAATATTTGAAGCACTTTTGTGTGTGACTTTCTCAAAGAAGTGTTGTCCTTCAAGTTCAAGAGCATCTAGAAAAACCCCTTCAGATTTGTTAAGTGCTCCTAATCACAAAAGCACTTAACCAGCAATTTTGCTTCCACCTCACCGCAAACACTAAACAAATTCAGCATGTCCTGTCTGTCATGAGAATGTTTTGGCTTTTCTCTTAGGACAAGGTAGCTTCCAGATTCTTGTCCATCTCTAAATTTTCATGGATTTATACAATGGACAATTCCACATCTCTTTCCACTCTGATATGTCTGGACATGTCTGCTTATACAGAACTCTTCCAACAATTTTGGTAAATTTTTTGCTGTTGCAAGTCAAGCTTTCTTGTTGGTTTAGCATTCTAAAATATTAGTACAGATGGCATGAGCACAGGAAGAGAATGAAGCTCACAAACGTTCTAGACACATTTAACTACCATCCGTGAATTAACGGTCCACATTGTCTAGGATTTCAGCCTCAGATTTGTGCACCATAACTGGTAGGCTGCTTCTGAGTGGAAGGAAAATTTTAAATAGTAAATGCCTACGATTTAGCAAACAAAAAAATGAAATAGTTAATTCGCAACCATGCTAAAAATTGTGTACCACAGAGAAGATGTATATGTACACTTATTTATGTAGTGATAGAACACATGAAGAACTGAAAAAATGTGTTTAAACTTTGAACTTTTAATTTTTCTTTGGTAGACAGAGTACAGTAGATTAAAGCAATACCTTTTATTGGGCCAACAAAGAGCAGTCAGGCTTTGAGACCAGAAAGGTTGCATCTTCAGTTTCCACCTTATTGATCTTGCCCTTATAGACCAGATCAACTACAAATATTTTCTGTATGCTTTGAATGATACCTTTCTTCCTTTGAGATTTAATATTTCTTTTTCTGATCAATAATAAAAGGAGACTGTGTAGAGAACTACAATGAAAAAATGTAAGGAAAGCAATTCTTTTATAGTAGTCATCTGACTGATGATAGCAGGAAAATCAGAACTATTTTTAATGATGAAAAATGGAATTAAATGCTGAAACCACTCCCTTTTGTTGCTTTAGTGTACCCCAAAATTCATTTTGGGGTGCTTTAGAAATCAAGAGATTGCATGTTAGAGTCTGAGACCACCCAATGCTCCCATCTAAAGCACATTATTTTAAAGCATTCAAAACTGTCCAACTTTGTTCTCTCCCCCTTGCTCACCCTTGTTCCCCACCCCCCTCCCCCGAAATTGACTATATTTTTTTCTTTAACCTTTTTGCTATCCAAAGAACTAGAAGGTAAGTATTGTCCCTAAGGCTACGTGACATCTGTCTCAGCACATTTACAGTTGTAAGAATTTTGCATTCCTCCTTAATTCTCCCACTTCAGTGATTACACAAATCACTACAATTTTAAAAATTGTTCACTTACTCTTCAAACAGAGGAAAAAAGCAGCACTTTTTCATAAAAAAAAAATTTATTTCTTTGTTTCAAATAGCAGTTTACCTTAAAATTAAAACTAATGGATATGGAAAGAACTAAAGACCCCTCTTTTATTTGGCCCCAACTGGCAGATGGTGACTGAAAATCAAGTCCCCCTTTTAAAAGTGTTAAATACTATTTTGCATCTTTTAGGGGGATTACATGGGAAGTAAAACATATTTCTGATTAGTATTCCACCTAAAAATTGCTTGCTCAACCCTTATAGTATCTTGTGTGCTCTCTGTTTCAACTGGAAACAACTACATTTTCCTTTTTTTGCAAACTGAAATATACAGGAATTCTGACTCCATTCCATTTTAAATAACGATACAGCTCTAATACCTTTTGTGTCGCTTACAATATTGCTTATATAGCTACCTGTAGTTACAATTAAACACTAGTTAATTTCTTTTTTTTTTTAATGGCATCACAAGTTTTTTTTTTTTTACTTGAGCTATATAACTAGCCATGTCCTCCCAAACTTTTTTGAGACTGTGACCACATATAGGCTAAAATCTTAAAATGAGGTAGCATGGCTATGTGTATCAGTTGCTTTAAAGTGTAGAGCAAGTATAGTTAACAGCGGAAAAGAAATTAATCTGGTTAGGACAAGGATCTCTCGATAAAAATATGCAGTTAATGGAGGAAACAAACCCAGTAATTCCTGGTTCTGAAAATAAGAAATTATGCAGTTAGGATAATAAATAAAATTTTGACAATGCTTTATTTTAATGGTACATGAATTAAAACTGCATTACAATGAAATTGCTGCAGAACATCCACATTAATATCAAATGAATTCATTATGACCAGCACAGTTACAATGAATACTAAATGAATTAATAATAATGAACCACTTAAAGTGTTACCTAATTGTTTTATTTCATTTTTATGTATATTTTTGTCCAAATTTTACTGTTAGGTTAATAGAGAATGACATCCGGTAATTCATTTCAACACCAAGTGTTTGTAAGTGATTACTTCCGCACCAGATTCAGTAAAGCCTGCTGCATATCTAACATTGATAAAATGTCTCTAAAAGACCCACCTATTGCCCCAGATATTTTGAATCATGTTGATGCAAAATGATCAGCCAAGATATATTAAAGATTTAACAACTCCTAATGGTTGGTGATAATCATGTTCCTTGAAAAGACAATTCATCTTTCTTTCAAGAACCCTGAGTGCTTTATACAGGTGGTTATTAAAGATATCCTACAAACAAAGAAATGGGTGGAAGCACATTAGATGATTTTTCTACAATAACTGCTTCTCTGCAGTCATCTGTGGAAATCTCAAACGCTCACAAAATTTGTTTTGTTTTTCTTAGTCTGTCCACTACTATGATCTGTCATCCATTGTTTTACACACATCATGACATGTTTTAACTTATCATCATAAATTATTAGTATATGCCATATAATCTAATGAAATATATTTTGTAGCATTTTGACTCATTAGAAAATATACCTTCAAAGACAGTGCATACTATTTCTCTGTTTTCTATCAGCAAAACCTATATCCTTTTGCATTCCTTTAGAATTTTCATCTTCCATAACAAAAATCCCAGTAGAGTTCATGGTAGGGAATCTGAACAAATTCCTCCATGGCTAGAAACACTAGCTGCTGCTGAAGTATTCATAATGCTAAGGAGAAAATGCACTGTTTTGTGAAAGGTTTATTTTTGAACATGCTAATTCACTTGCACTTCCACTTATAAGGCACCCATAGGAAAATTTATTTTATATTGCAGGAGGTGGAGTGTATTTTAATTAAGCAATTTCGTAACGCATATAAAGAATGATAACATCAGATGAAAAAGTGTGAAAACTTCCTAATTTCAGGTTTAGTATCAGGCCACAAAATGCTATCTAGAAGTTCTGAATGAGAGGAAAATCCAAAGCAGTTTAAACCAAGAAAACATAGGGATATACTTTTAAAACAAATATTTTGCCTTCATTTGCTTGCTAGTTTTTAAGAAGAAACAGTATCTTCTGCATTCACAAAATATGTCAAATGCTTACCTATAGCAGTTTACTAAAAACTCTTGCTTTTGGGGTGGAGTTTTTTGGGGTATTTGAAGACACAAAGGTCCTTTAGCTTTCATGGAGAATTAGGATTTTTAGAAAACATTGTTTTGCAATTAAATTTTTAGAAGTCCTTCTCCATACAAATCAAGGATTGAATCGAATCTGTACTACTGAACAGTAAAGGAGGTTTCATCTATTGGCATCTGTCATTCAGTTGTACTGGAGGTGTAAAGAAATAGTACGATTAGATGGGCTGTTCATTTTTCTGGTTTTTCTTACAGTAAGTCTGATTTTGAAACATAGCTCTTGTGCAACTGCCTCTTGGATTTTCTTGGGGATTATGCTACAAAATAAGAGGATGGCCCAGGTAAACTCTAGGATTGCCAATAAAGCCTATTGCAGACCAGTAACACAAACTGAGTAAAGAGTGTAGCCAAGGTTAAACTTCAAGGTCATACAGGGACTTCAAAGCAAGGAACAGATGACAGACTTGTTTTACTCTTGTGCCCAGCCTGGCCTTTAATACAATTTGCATCCTAGAGTGTCATTTAATATTTGTATTTCATCAAATCATAGATCCATAGAATGGTTTGTGTTGGAAGGAACCTTGAGGAACATCTAATTGCAATCCTCCCCTGCCATGGAGAGCGGAGAGAATCAAGCAAGAGAGCTGGTTTTGTGTTTCTTCTTTCTAATTACATTTCCACAGAACTGAGAGAATTTACTACAGATTTTTGGGTGAGAAAAAAAAATCCCTGTCAACTTTTATTTTCCCTGCGGGGTCTTTTGATACTACAATGGTTTTATAGTATAAAACCTGTAATTAGCTGTTTGGGTTTTGCCTAAACTTGGGGGTACTTGACTTTAATTACCAATCAGATATAACACTGCATCTGCATTCAGGCCATCAGTATTAGCTCACACATACAAACCTTCTTTCATCTGAAGATAATAGAAAACTCTTTTTATTTGTTCTAACTCAGCTCTAACTCAAAATAACAGATGCCACCAGGAAAGTTTGAGTGTTATGTTTATAATGGTTCACAAAGCAGAACAGCTACCTCCAAAGAAAGGGGAAGGAGATTGGATGCAGACAGGATTTAGCTGGGTTTTTCATACTTGAGTGCCAGAGTTCAGGGATGGAGGGAGAGAGCCATGCTTCTTTTTGGTGTATAGTCTTGACCAGGAAGTAGTATCTAACAAGAGTTGGTTTGTACAGCATTATTGCCAAGCAGCGTATCTTGATGTTATTTCTTCTCTACTGGATTCATACAATCCCTCTTTAGGTGTCAGGATGCAAAGCAGGCATTTGTGAAGGCATATATTTTCCTTCTCTCCTGTCAAACCAAACCTTTCCTTCACCTCATGTCTACAGTCTATGGAAACAAATGGCAGTTAGAAAAGTAACTGTCACCTACATCTCGGCATTGTCATTTTCAAAATCTATGTCTTCTCAGATACTGTTCAAATTATCTAGGTTGCATGCTCTTCAGAGGAAACTGCAGTGGGTGTTCAAGAATATTTTGCTACCAGCTGATAACTGGTTTTAGAAACATCAGGATCAATGAGTCCTCTTTCCTAAAAATTTGTATTTTGCAGTCTATTGATCTTGTTATCCAAAAGGTGCAAGTCCTGATAAGCTTTAACCAAATGTGGAATACCTAATATGTATGTCCATCTGTTCTTATTAAGCTGCTAGAAAATAATTATTTATGTGTGGGTGGGGTTTGTTCCTTTCTCAATGTGTATGCTCAAATAAAGACTGTGCCCTCACAAGCCTTGTAACAAATCAGGCTGAGGGACATCTAAATCCACCAGCCAAAACAGCAGACATTTTTTCTTGAAATGTGCAAAACATTGCAACCAGTCAGTTTTCTTTGTATTGCCAAATGTCTGGTATTTGTGCAAGCTCACAAGAACAGGGATTTTTTTCTCTGTTTCTCATGCAAGATCAAGCAGGGGTAGTTACTTAAACTGCATGAATAAATATGCCATGCAGCTCTTGGCTGCTATTGGGATTCCTTCCTGTCTATTATCAAAAACATTGCTAAGAAGGAAAAAAAAGCAACAAACAAGCACACAAAACCCCGAAACAATTACCAAATGGAATGTTTGGAGGTAACTCATGCTATTGTGGCCCCTTGATAAAGGCTTGCACGCAACCCTGCAAATACGGTTCCGTAAACCTTGAGGGTGGATTTGCACCTAATGGTATGGATGGGATTTACTGTGGTGATAAGTCATAGACTATTGGGTTTTTTTCCAATTTTTTATCTGTCAGAAGAGTTTGTACCTATGATCAAGACTAGCATGAAATGGCAGAAAAATTAGCAATTACTCCTATTTAGCACATTCCTCTGATATTCCAAATTTTCTGTAGGAATCCAATCAACCTTATTCTTGAATTGTAAGGATAGTATGCATCTTTGTCATACATATGCTCCTATCTTTATTTGGAGCAGAGTGGAAGGCCTCTGTTTTTCAATTGAAATCTTTTCAATACCTTCTGTCTGTAGATAGGAATTGTTCAAGAGATCAGCCCTGTTTGCTTATGCCAGAGATGATGAAAAAGTTTACCCAACTTTTTTCTATTATTGTTATTACTGAGAACAAGCAGCAATGCAAAAAGGCTTCAAACATGAATAAAATATTAGGCTAGAGGCATAATTAATATAAAAAGATATAGTGAATTAGAAAGGTGGTTAATAGAGTCAGCAAACCATATATCAATGCCAGTTATCATATTTCACTGGAAGACACTAAAGATCGAAAATCAAGCATGGCAATTAATTAGTCTCGTTCGCATTTAACCTGAAGGTTGCATATATAAAGGAATCAGGTTGACTGTGAGAGCAAAGAGAATAAGTAGTTGAGTTAAAGATCAAGAGTAGTAGAAGAAAGAAGTTAAGGAGAAGCAAGGGGAAAAAATGTCTTCCTTTATTGCATTCTAAAACCACTTTACTGATTTAAATCCTATTGACAACGATCTCACCTAATTAAGAGCTTAATATCCATGACTGGAATGATTGGCATTTTTTGGAAGAATTGCACAAATTTTGAGGTTCTAAATAAATTTTCATACCCTCAAGCCATAATAAAATTTGGTGTACTTTCCCTGCTTTCTTTACAACTGGTCATTTTTCCACTAGGAGAAAGCATATTTGTTGACTAGGAAAATTACATAAACCTTGGGTATTTGTCTTTCTATCTTCTGTTCACTACTTTCTACACAAAGATGAATGACAAACAGTTTTCATCTGTATGCAAAAGGAACAGATTTTAGTAATATAGGAAGGGGCAGCTGTACCATGTGCTAGAAAGAAATAGAGAAATAAAAAGAAATAAAGAACATCATTTAGCATCAACAACAAAAAAAATTGTCGGTTCATTCAACCAACAATTAGAAGTGAAATCTTTTAACAGATTTTTTAATATTTTGAAACCACTTTCTCAGCGTTTTGTTTAATATTACAAAAACAGTTTTGAAACTTTTAAACTACCCCATTCAGGATTTTATAGAAGAAAAATACAGGTTTCCACTTAAAAGCAGTCAATAGCTCTCATAAAAGGGATAAAAATTCAAAGCTGATATTATAAACTCAGTCCTAAAAAATTATATGCTTGAATTCACTCAAACTGTTATCAGGCATTCAATTTCTTTTAAATAAATTCTATCAGGTTTACTTTTTGTTTGATTAAGGATCGGAGTTTTATTTTTTCCTGTTTTCCTAGAATGGCAATAATAAATCCTGTTCAATTATACTCCAAAACCTGGATTTTAGGTCTACTTAGACCCAGAGATATTTAATGAAATGTTTCTCCTCAAAATGTCAGTAGCAAAATTGTTAATTAGGTTCCAGTTGCAAAGCTGTTATTCAGCCAAAGGAGAACACGTTTCATTTCAGGTACAGAGTGTGCAGTATAGACAGATGAAAACATTCATAAGGGGAAAACCCCAACTTTATATGCTTTGTTTTTTTCTTCTTTCTTTTTTTTTATTCCCCTTCAGTTTAATGAATAAGAACAGCCACGTTACTTCTTTGGCCAGAAAAATATAGTGTTATATGTATTTGTCTTCTTCATGTGAAGATGTCGCAGGAAATAGGGCTTCACAGGTAGCTTAGTGGGAAACATCAGTCTTGCCTTTCAAGACTTTTCAAGGTATTGTCCTTTACCCAGAATTCTTGATCTTATTTTGAGCCAGACTTGTAGATTTATAGCACAAATATTTGTCCATCTCAAGCACTGAGTTTTGTTTTCCGGGCAGCAGGATTAAGTATATCTAAAAATTTTGCAGTTGAGATTTTTCATAGCCAAAAATCCAGGAATCCAGTCTTAAACTTTTACAGGAATAATTATCTTGCAAGAGATAGCAAATTCATTGGCTATCTCCCATTTCAGTCTAAAAGTTCCTTGGCTCCCTAGCCATTAATTATTTGTGTTCAGAATGATTTTATGCAGTTTGTTTTATTCAATTTGAACTGAATTTTTTCTTGTACTAACCTCATTACTTTTTGCAGGACTTTCTGGTCTAGATCATCTGTGCCATTGACATGAGTTGAAAATTAACTTTCTGTACAAAACTTCTCCAGAGAAAGAAGTTGTAAGTGATCCAGACAAAATACTATGGTAAAAGATACTGATTGCTATACTTGGTGATCATAAATTTGTTTGGTTTGTATGCAGAATATCTTTACTACTGCTGAAATTCTTTCAAATACCATGAACTTGCACACCGGTCATCCATGAAATTCATATGAACTTCTCGTACAGGGACCTTAATCAGTGCATAATGGAATGAATGTACAATTATTTGGGCAAAATTTCCTCAAAATTCATTCTCAGAGGATTCATTTCTAGCATGTTGTAGAAATTATTGTAAAGAGTAGTGAAATTGCCCCAAATGAGTTGCATGCTATGATGTATTTCCTATTCTGCCCCTTAATCCTGTGGTGACCCAGAGCTCAGAGTATTTTGTCACTTCAGAGTGTATCATCTGAACCTTGATTGCTGAACCCTTGGCCTGTATAGCTTTTCACTGTCTTCCTCCTTCTTTGGATAACATGGGAAACTCCTATAGAGAGATAACATTCTCTTTAACTCAAAGAAGAAAATAAAATAAAGGTGGATTATTATTTTTTTAGGCAGTCAGTGGGCAAGGCCAGCATTGCAGAGACAGAATATAGTACTAAGCCAGTATTGGGATTGGAAACTAGGCATCTGGAGGAAATTCTTTTTGACCCTATGTAATTTCATAAACAGAAAGCTCTAGAGGAAAATCTGTGGCTGTGAGATAAAATGGCTTCTGATCATTGGGTTTTGGGTTTACCCTCACATTGCCTACTTGAAGCCAGCTAACCATGAGATTATGGTGATCTTTGTAGATCCCATAATAAAACAAGCAGAAAAGTCATCAAGCATACAAAAGACCACTACAAATTAAATCTAATTCTCATTGCTTCAATATTATTCCTTCATGTTAACATGCACTGATTAGAAAGGCTGAATCCTGCTTAATGTACCCATGTTCACAGTGGGAGTTTTCAGTGAATACAGCAAGCAGGATTTGATGTCATTGGCTAATTTCTGAGCCTCCCAGAACAATCAGTATATGTACTTAAAAGCTTAAATCTACTGTGCATTTTACATTTAGAAGGTGCAATGAAACTGCAAACACAGATAGAGCAATGGTTGGATTGAGGATATCTGTGCCAAAGCAGTCAGTTCAGCACTTTTATTTCTTCTACTACTTCAACACACCTGGAGCTAATGCTGAAATATACATACATACATATGTATAAATATAAATATAAATATTAAAAAATATAAAAATATATAAATGTAAATATAAATATAAATTAAATATAAATATAAATATAAATATATAGATTAGATATAGATATCTATATCGATATCAATATCGATATAGATATAGATATAGATATAAATATAAATATAGGTAGATATAGATGTAGATATAGATATAGATATAGATATAGATGATATAGATATAGATATAGATTAGATATAGCTAATTGAAATTTGAGCAAAACTCTGCTTCAACTCTCAGTTGTGCATAAAGCAGAGTTTTGGTAGTGCACTTGGCATGCAGATTTATTTCTTCCACTTACGTGATATGTGTAGTATCATACTGTCTATAACAAGATGTCTTCACTGGACATGCAGAAAAATATTATTTAAAAAGTCAGGGTCTTTGAAGCCCAGTATCCTACGGTTATCTCCAAAAGAGAGAATTGTGAAAAACTCCCAGAAGATGGCATTTTGGAGTGTGTCAGCTCCAACCTCCAATTCTGTTGGTCAGGATTCAGGATTCATTTCTGTGTGTTTTCACAACAGGATTGGTGAATGAATTTTTGGCCCATTTCACAAGACCATCAGTGTTACTCAGCTAAATTCTGACTAGCAAAAGTCAAGACATTGTCTTCAGCCAAGACTTCATTTTGGGAAGATATGTCAATTTTGAATTGTAATTAATATTTTATGTCACTGTTATCACAAAGAAGAACAGAAATAAAACTATTATATTGAATTTCATCTGTGATGAAGGGCCAGAGTTGAATTTCTCTGTTCTCCTTATCATTTGTGTGCATTGTGTTTCTTGTGTCGCAGTAGAATTTTTGTTGAAGTGAAACAAAAATGCATTAAAAAAGAAGAAAAGAGCTAAACATCCAAAGACTGAGAAATTTGCCCTTCTGCTAACTGTGATAACTATAAAAAATAGACTAGTATAGAACTTTCCTCCCAATTAAAAGGAAACTAAAAACTGACACAAAAATAGACTTCTACACATATGCAGCACGTGACAGAAAGGGAGTTATCAAAAGGGTGAAAAGTAGATATTTCCTTTTCCTTTTTTTCTCATTTTGCCCAGTGGCTGTCCTAGTTCTTATTTGTCCAGTATTAATGAATAAAGTAAAAATGCTAATTTCTGTGTCTGTGTATCATAGGAATAATAACATTATCCTATATTTATGAAGTGTCACTCATCTACTCTCTTGTGGGAGACACTAACCAGCCTCATACAATGGAAAGGAGGCAGTCTAGGCAGTTCTTGGAGCATATGGAAGACAACTTCCTGTCACAGTTCGTAAGGGAGCCTACCAGGGTCTACTAGGGGCTTTGCTAGACCTCTGCAAACAGAGAGGAGCTGGTGGGAGGCTTGGTGGTCAGAACGCCCATCTTGGGCACAGCGACCACAAGATAAAGCTTTCAATTCTTGGTGGAGTAAGGAGGGGCCCCAACAAAACTTCTATCCTGTATTTCCAGAGGACGGACTTTGGGCTATTCATGGGACTGATTCAGAAAGTTCCCTGGGAAACAGCCCTTAAAAACAAAGTGGTCCAGGAAGGTGGACATACTTTAAGAAATAAATCTTGAAGGCACAGGAACATCTCTTTTGGCATCCCTATATGCCAAAAGAGAAATCAGTGGGGAAGAAGACTGGTCTGGCTGAGCAGGGAGCTTTCCCAGGAACTTAGGGGAAAAAAAGAGGGTGTATCACCTTTGGAAAAAGCAGTAGAAAACTCTGGAAGTGTTTAAGGATGTTGTTAGGTCATGCGGAAAGAAAATTAGAGATGAAAAAGCTCAGTTAAAGAACTTAAATTTTCTGCTTCTGTAAAGGATAATAACAAGTGTTTTTATAAATACATTAATACACCAAAAGGAGGGGGGAAAAAACCTCTGGGAAAAGAAGAAGAATGGACACTTATTAGTCCAGGAGGAAGTAGTGACATGCTGTACCACTTATATGATCACAGGTCAATGAGTTTGTGGGTCCTAGGGTGATGAGGGAGCTGGNGGAAAGAAAATTAGAGATGAAAAAGCTCAGTTAAAGAACTTAAATTTTCTGCTTCTGTAAAGGATAATAACAAGTGTTTTTATAAATACATTAATACACCAAAAGGAGGGGGGAAAAAACCTCTGGGAAAAGAAGAAGAATGGACACTTATTAGTCCAGGAGGAAGTAGTGACATGCTGTACCACTTATATGATCACAGGTCAATGAGTTTGTGGGTCCTAGGGTGATGAGGGAGCTGGTGGAAGGGCTCACTAATTGGCCTTGGCCTTTTGTGTGCATTGAACTTAACATAAATTAACTGGGAGCATCACACAGCTGGTACAGCTCGGGCCAGAAACTTCCTGAAAAACTTGGATGACAATTTTATGGAACAAGTACTAAGGGAGCCAGCTCAGAAAGATGCCCAGTCACTGATCACAGCCAGCACAGCTTCATGGGAGGGAAGCCCTGCTTATCAAATTTCATTTTATGACAAGGTAACCCACCTAGCTGATCAAAGGNGCTCGGGCCAGAAACTTCCTGAAAAACTTGGATGACAATTTTATGGAACAAGTACTAAGGGAGCCAGCTCAGAAAGATGCCCAGTCACTGATCACAGCCAGCACAGCTTCATGGGAGGGAAGCCCTGCTTATCAAATTTCATTTTATGACAAGGTAACCCGCCTAGCTGATCAAAGGAAGCCAGTTGATGTAATCTTTTTTGGATTTCAGTAAAGCTTTCAGTGCTCTCTCTCATAGTACCCTTATGGAAAAATGTGCAGCACACAGCTGGATAAATACATCAAGGGATGGGTGAACAACTGGCTCATGGGTCAGGCATGAAGGGATATAATGAATGGGATGACATCAGACTGGTGACCTGTCACCAGTGGGGTTCCACAGAGCTCCATCTTAGGCCCTGTGCTCCTCAATATCTTCATAAATGACCTGGATGTAGGACTGGAACGGATACTAAGCAAGTTCACAGATGATACAAAACCGGGAGGAGTTGACTCTCTCGAAGGCAGAGAGGCCCTGCAGAGTGATCCCAAAAAATTAGAGCACTGGGCAATCACCAACCATGTGAAGTTCAACAAGGGAAAGTGCTGGATTCTACACTTGGGATGGTGCAACCCTGGATGGACAGACTGATTACCTGCTCTGTTCCACGTAGACCAACAGACATCTTTGAGAAAACAAACCCTTCAGTAGCTTTCTGGCATGCTGAACTTGTTGCCAGTCCCCTCTGCCTGTTGAGCTTAGTGGGCACAAAACACAGACCTTGTGTAACTAGAGAGGAGACAGTTGGGGAATACTTTGGATATCTGTTGGTCTCTGGCAGTTTTGGTATACAAACAGCTGAGGTTTTTTTAATCACAATTTATTCAAACCCTTCCCTCAATGTATTCTTTTGATGTCTCTTTAAAGTACGAGAAAGACAGTACTTAAAGCTGTATATAACTATGTCAGTATTCTAGCTATTCTATATTTCTTCTTCCTTTGGGGATGTATTTTTAAGTTCTGTTAGTGCTGATATTTTAAGCAAAAAGAAAAGAAAAAAAACAAACAAACAAAAAAAAAAAAAAAAAAAAAAACAACAACAACAACAACGAAAAAAACCAAACCAAACCAAAATAAAAAAAACACCCACAAACTTGTTTTTGAACATTTGGTAGGATATTTAGTACTCTACAAGAAATGCAGATGAGCATCAAGAAAACAAAAACCTTTTCTGCCTGCCACAGCAAGTAAAAGGAATAACCCCCTCACTATTTTTCTAGTCATCCTATTTCAAGAAAATCACTCTTTAGTTACTCATTTCTTTTCCCCGTGGTCAGGTTGGCTGCATCTCCAAACGCTTGTAAGTACTGTATGTTCTGACATATCCTGAAGTCATGCATTAGCACCTTTTCATTCAGCAAAGGGTGAGAACAGATATCTTTTGGCAGCTGACAGCAGGGAGCAGGAAGAAAGGAGGAGAGTGAAGCTGTAGGACTAGGACACAGTGATGGCCTAGTGGCTAGCATGGCTAATGTACCAGCTGTGAATACCCTCCTTTTTTTCCTATTTTTTTTTCATCCCATCCACCTAACAGATGTCTCTCTGTCATTGTCATGTCCTCAAGCTATCCTAGTAAATGATTTGATTATGAGTGAGTCACTAAGGTGGCAATTGAACCTCTTCACAGCTCAAAATTGTTGATGTGTGCACAGATAGCGCAGCGTGTGGGTGTGTTCCAGAAAAAAGAGCAGGAGAGAAGGGGAATGGAGGAAAGGGGGAAAGAGGGAAGGAGAGAGAGGAGGAAAACAAATGTCAAGGTTACTTTGTTTTGCCTGGAGAATCAAAAGGGAGGGCAAATTAACTGCTGGCTCTATTTGGTCTTTTGGATATCCAGCAACAAGTCGGTTCCATCTTACTCCAGCAGATGTGCATATCACTTTGAAAGACTGAAAAATGAAGAATGCAGTGATCTGTATTGCATATACACTTTGGTCTGTGGAAAGAATGTTAATAAATATACTAACAAACTGCAAAGTTTGCCAGTATAAATAATGTGACATTTCAAATCTGTCAGTAAATGTAATTGAATTTTTCAACGTAAAAATATAGTTTAGTTATAAATTGGAGTCGTGCTTGACATCAGTTGGACATTAGGAGATATTAATTAGATACTGCTCGCTTCTTCTTTCTGAATTCTTTATATTAAATGAAATATCAGGAAAGAGGAATTTGCAAGAATGCAATTTAGAGATTTTTATTCTTCAAAACAATCTGCATGGTAATTTTTAGTGGAGGAGTAAATGCTTTTTCAAAAACATTGTCACTGTACTGTCTGAAACATGCCCTTCCCAATATGAACAAAATATGGAAAAGTTAATACATTATAATACTTTGTAATGATAATAAGCTAGTGTGAACAAGTAGCCTAGGGAAAAAGATGGCACTAGTCACCTTTAAGCAGAAAGAGAATAGCAAGTAATTGTACATTTTTACAGTAGGCTGATGACAACGGTTCCTGTAACTTTGAACTTAGTTTGGCTGTCACCATCCTGACAAACATTCTGCATGTCAATCAGAGAGTATATTTCCTGCATGACATTTGCAGCATAATGTATAAAATTTGCTTATGTGATCATTACATTTATTCATCCTGTTTGTATGTAAATATATTAGTCTCCACATGTATCTTATGCTGCTGAGGTAGTATTAAACCCTTCCATAAGGCTATATTGACCTCTGCCTGCTTGGCATCTGCAGATTGCTTCTCTTTAGCTGCTGGATTAGCCATTCCTACTGTTAATCACTGTGGTTTTCTGCAGAAGTTAATGCAATCCTGGCACACAGCTTCATATAATTACTTACATTGAATCATATTTTTCTACGCTCATATGACTAATTATTGAATGCCTTTGCTTGTATTTTGATAGCTGCTCCAATAATCTCCATAATCACCAAAGAATAACTTGGCACCTCTTTTGTTTTATGTTCACAGAAGTCTTTGGGGACAGTATGATTTCTGCTTGGTCTCTGGCACTGTGTGCAGCAGCCATGCAAGTTGGTCAGTCCCTCTCCTCCTGGATGATAGTTCCTGCTCTTATGTAATTAGCTCACTGCAACAGAGGTTTTATGTCTGCCAGCTTTCTTAAAGTACATGCTTGTCAAACAAAACTGCCATTCACTTGCCCTTCTCAGCTGAAAGGGATTTTTTTCTTAGTTTTTGAAATCTTTTTTCCTCTGAGATTTTTCCATTTTTCTGATAAGCATTCAAGGTGCCTTCAAGAAGTACATAAATACAATACTCTGAATTATTAAACATAAAAGAAGTAATAAGTCTCTGCTTAAGTAGCAAGGGAATGAAATGATGTTTGAAGGTAAAGAGTTAAAAATAGTATTAAAAATAGACCTTTGTAGAATCAACTTATATCTTTGCTTAAGGGTAGAAAATACCTATCAGAGATACCCAAGTTCTGGCAAAAATACATCTGTCTGTGCACAATGTATACATCACACATATATTTGTCCACTTAAAGTATTTGTACAATCTGAAGAGGGCTTTAAGAATAAGGTTTCATTCAACTGCCCAGCTCACCACAACATAGTGGTTCCGCAAAAGTCTCAGGCTGACCCTACTTCCCTCTGTGATAGCCACCTCCTTTTTGCCTGAAAATTACAGGAAAATGACCACATTAGTCCTTTGAAAACTGGAGGCTGTATTTTAGACAATCTCTAGACCAACTGAAGGGGAATCCCTATTGTCATTAGTACAAATTTCGGTGAAAATCCTGTCCTTTGCTTCCTTCATTGCTGCTATTTTTTGTCTACAGATGTTCATGTATCAAACATCATCTTTCTGCACGGCCTTTGACAAACTGACTATATCTCAGTTTAAAGCAGATGTAGCTAAAAATTCATCAGTTGCTTTAGTATACCAGTAATTGTACTCAGGCTGCTAACCTGACCAAAATTACCTGATGCAGAAAGTGGAATAGGTATTTAGGGGGATTTTAGATGGGTGCAGGCCAACAGAGAGATTTAAATATGTGGTAAATTAGAGAAACTGGGTATCTTCTGGCTGACCTATAACCTTATATAAATCCATATGTGTAATGTGGTAGTTCATAGTTGTCCAAATACATGCTCTAAAGTGCCAAACATTAGGATTAATACAGAAGCATTCTTATACCAGACTACAAGTCATAACTTCTCGTTTTCATCAGTACCCAATGTCAACAAAATGCATAGGATTCTTACCCAACCTGCTTATTAAAAAATTGAGTATGAAAGGAACAATATATTTATTTCTCCATTATCTTACCTCTTTAGAGACCTTACAACAGTGTAATAAAAACAATTATGTCCTCATTTTCTATTATTGCACTGTTTAATTTATTATTTGAATCCCTGACAGATTCCATCTGACTAACCTGGCTACTCTTGTATTTGTTAGGCACAGTCCTAACAGCAGACAGCTGTTACTGTACCATCTAATAGGTATGTCCTAGCTGTACATCATGTCACTTAGCTGTGTAATATGGAGAACACCACAGGCACATGGTTTTGTAGGTGTGATTAATTCTGCTAGGCTGCCTTAATCCTAGATCTATTAATTTAAAGATTTTATTTTGTTTCATTCACGTGCAGCCTTGAAAATCCAAGTTGGGCAAGATGAGATATTTCAAATTTCTCTGGACCCAGGGTTTTTACTTATGCCTTGCAGAAATAAAGGGAGAGGTACATTGAAATAAGCTTTGGTGAAGTGGTGACATACAAAGAGTAATGGATAGTGGTGGATTTGTGAAGAGCAAAATGTGATGGTCCTGTTATTCATTTTCAAGGCAGGTTGTCAAGGAGCATTTTTGGGAATTAAGTCTCAAATTTTGATGAGGTGTCAATCCAGTTTTTTGATGGCAGCTGTCACTTCCATTGATGCATGTGCATAAATACACAAATCTACGTGTCTGCATTAAGAAGTAAGTCCTTTGTACTGAGAGGGCATTTTTTATTTTGTCCCTACTTGGCACTCCCTCACTGATGTTTGAAATCTCAGAAATCATATTTAGGTAAAGGGTTCTCTGAGGTTCACAAACCTTGTTCAGTGAGCAGGTGAATATTGCTATGGACATTTAAAAGATAATGAAGACTTGGAAGAGTTAGGTGAGCCCTTCATTGTCCTCCAGAATGTGTGAAATTCCTTGGAGGACATGATTCCTCAGCTGTTCCACACGTGCTCATGCAGATCTGTTACAGCAGATAATGTGTGTTGCTACATCACATTTGTCTTGTAGCGGTCCTTTATTTTTCCACAGTTGCTTGTTAAATTTATTTGCATCCTTACACATTTAGCTCATTGTAAAGCTGACTGCATTGTGCTGGTGAAATCAGTCCTGACAAGAGCAATAATCCATATCCCTGAATACCTCTTAGCCTAATAGAATACTACATGTATAATTATTTTATTATCTTAGGTGTATGCTACAACAATTT
The DNA here is from genome assembly GCA_013397815.1 of Aleadryas rufinucha. Classification (NCBI taxonomy): domain Eukaryota; kingdom Metazoa; phylum Chordata; class Aves; order Passeriformes; genus Aleadryas; species Aleadryas rufinucha. The sequence continues at coordinate 216,918 of VZTH01006160.1, forward strand.
CCAAAACTAATTATGGTAGCATCTGTGTATCATAGCTTGGGGAAGCTCATTTTCAAATGCAACATAGCATGTTCCTTTTTATTTACATTTAAAGAAAGTTTTGCCCTGAAAACAGATTAAACACTGATTAAAGCTGTGTTCTGCTGCTTTGTGGTGTATTTTTAATAAAATATTTTTGATGGTAAAATGTAAATAAAAAACCAAATTGGTTCATTCATCATATTTTTAAAGCAGTTAAAATGAATGACCTCCCTCTTGAGAAAACAAGCAAAATAATGTTTATGTATTTGAGAAAATGTTTAATGAACTCACTGGTTAAAATGTTATTATTTTAGAGCCCATTACAATAGGTTCTAAATTAACTGAGGCAACTTTGCTTGAAAATCCTTCCCTCTCTTCTCTCCCTCCTATCCAAAACTATCGAAAATGATTGACCCTAGTTACATTGGTGGGAGCAAAGATCTTCACTGGTCAGGAATGCTGACTACACAGTCAAGTGCAAGAACCCACAAGCAGAGGAGTAACTATTCATCATCTTTTCCCCATAATAATTTGTCTCGTGTTAGTTCAAAGACAGCGAACTTCCCAAAGATCAAACACACCTTTTATTTAAACAGCTCTTATTGTAAATATTCTAGCTGGTATTTATTTTCCTTTTCTTCCTGTTCTGAAATATACATATTTACTATGTCAGTAATGTTTGAATTTTACAGGTTGAAAGACAACTTACTTCTTGTCTGTAAAGTAAGATTATTTCAAATAATAATATGTAATCCTTTGTTACTGGAAACTGGGAGAAATTCAATGACATAAAAATAAGAAAATAAATCCCCAACTCCAGAATTTGTAAAAGCTCAAGAATTTAACCTGAACACAACAGCAGAGGCCAATCTAATTTGCCCTTTAGGTGAACTTTAAAACTTGTAATGTTTATGTGGTTTGGTAATATGACTTAATGTGTTAGATTTATGTTTCATTATTATTCACAGACAGCAAAAAATATATATGCTCTCCCTGACCATACCAATTACTGCTATCATATTTCTTTTTTGATGGCTTTAATATTCTTATTCTATAGAAAAGTGAAGATGTGATTATCACTTTTCAAACCACAGGTTAAAAAATTGTAAAAGTATCAGAGACCCATTGCTGGCCCAATTATACGATGTCCCAGCTTTACTAACTTACCTACATTTGAGGTAACTCCTCCACTCAGTGCAGCTGGAGCCTGCCCTGTTGCAGGTTTCAAGAAGAGCTAAAGGTTGCACTGGGCTGAGAGAAGCAGTCACTAGGAGATGTGTATGGAGCTGAAGCTGTGGAAAAGGACTTTAATGAAGAAGGCTTACATGTGTCACGAGTCTAGTTGACTCGGTGGTGAAGGCTGAGGGAGGAAACTATCAGTGTCCAGGGTGGCCGAACTCAAAGTGTGAGAATGCCATTTTGTTTGGCATTTAACTGAGAGGGTATCGCAATATAATTCTGATTACATTTTCTAGATCCCCCCTTTAGAGTATTCTTTTATTGACAGCAATCCAAGGAGTATAAAATGCCCATGATGTTAAACATTTCTGTTTGCAGCCTTCATTTCTGTGTTTCAAAAGATGAGTCTCTTTAAGCTTTGGGGTTTGATGATGTTATTTAATATCAGTTTCTACTGAGTCTAGCAAAGTGAGCAATTCAAAATCATGTTATGTAACACAGGATCCATACTCTGGAGGAAAACAAAAGGGAAAAAAAAAACCTAAAAAAAAAATTAAAAAGAAAAGAAAAAAGCCCAGATTCATAGCATTTTAAAAGACATTCACATAAGACAATGGGGATAAAACTCCTGGAGTGAGACATACGTGCCCCTACATTCAAGTTATACTCTTCCCAATAACGTTCTGTGAAATAAAATCTGAAGTACTCAAGTCATCCTTGAAAACTGGACAAGATTCTTGTAAATCTAAGATTTTATTTACAAGAGTTTTCAGTACTATTTTCAAAGAACTCAGTTTCAATTTAAGTAGGCTGTTTTGCATTAGTGCAGCTTGATGCAAGAAAAGAAACAACTTTCTCCTTGAATTGGAGGCTGACTTACATCTCGTAAATAAATATCAACCTTGTGATAACTTTGGGAGGATCCTTTTGACCACTATGCCTTTTCAGAAAGAAAAGGAGACCCATGCTTGCCTGTGACGGAGTTTCTCAAAAGGCAGTCACCTGTTTGGATTTATTTACTTTGAGTTGGATCATAAGAAAATAAATTATCAAGTGGAAGTATTGAAGGCAAAATGTAATTGTAGAAGTACAGTGATTATGAAAAGACAGTCTCACAATATATAAATAAAAGGCATGTAAAAGAGTGTGGCTTTCAAAATTAGCAAAAATTACCATTTTCCTGATACCTTTCACATGTAAAAATGCAGAAACTGAAATATATGCATGTGTTGCAGATGCAGATTCCTAACAAAATGGGAAAAGAAACATACAAAATATGATTTCAGGAAGAATAGAAGCCATTTCTTCAAATGTTTCTCAATTCATTTATTAATATTATCTTATTATCTACTACATATAATAAACTGTTTCTTTTTCTTTTATGTTCACCACAGACATCATTCCTGTAAAGTATTGTGTATGTATAATGTTATAAAAATGGCAGGTTTAAATCCATAATTTTATTATTATACAATAATATTATACTACAATTATTATGCTGTTATTATCTTGCTACTTGTCTGTATATTAACCTATGCTTTCTAAATACCATTGCATGATATGAATATTTCTTTATGAGGAAATAAATATAATTTAATTTTTCACATGATACTATTCTGGTCTTAAACGTACTATTCATTACTTTTCATTTAAAATTTCAGTTCAATGAATGTGCCTTCTGTTAAAAAGCATAGATTTTAGTGGAATGATAGCAGTCAACGTTTAAGCTTCAAACCCATGTTTGTTCTGTACTAAGTAAATCAGTTATCAGAATAAATATTAATCTATAAACTATATAAAGTTAGACAAAATTTCTAATTGCTTGGACAGCTACAGTTGATCTAGTTTACCTGATGTTCGTGCAAGAAAATCTTACAGGAGAACTGATTTTTTCACACATATAAGATTAAAATGCAGCACATATTTTAAATACGAACCAGTGTATTCCTTGCTGCAATCATTTTTCATTGGATTATGAACATATGACAGAATACTTTCAGAGGAATGGGACAAGATGGGATTTACCTGAACTGACAAGAACAAAAGGGTTTAATGAAGTCTAGAAAATGCACTAAAGGTCACATAAGAAGAACATTGCCTCAATATTGAAAGTCATTTGCAATTAGAAGCAGAAGTAATTGGATTCTTGTGATACCCCCTTCTTTCCTTTCTGTCTGACACACATGGACATTACCTATGACCCTGGATTAAATATTAATAAAATGCAGACTTAAAATATTAAAACTTTACATTCATGTTAATAAGTACTGTCAATCTATTGAGACTCAACATATGGCTAATTTAAGAGTTAAGATCAGATGTTCATAATTCTCTAGATTACCAATGTCTTTTTATTTTTTTCTCTTCAGTACTTCACTGTGGAAGTAAGAAAAAATAAGTCACTATTTTTCTGAGGCACCTGGGAAAAGAAATCATATTTTCAGTGTGATCTGAGATCAATAATGCCAATAATGACCATAGACAGGTAAAATTTTCTCATTAGGATAAATTCCAGCTGGTGAGGTACGAAGGTGTCATTAATTAGGGGAAACAAGGCAAATATTGGTGATATTGGCAAATCCTAATATTAATGTGTATATCTGCATCATTCAAATCAAAGTAAAACAGAAGCAGTGGAGTTTATTTTCAGATTTTTGTGATGGTTTTATGTTGCTTTGGTTTTGGATTGGCTTGGTGTTTTTTTAAATCTTGATAAAGAATATTTATATGTATACAAACATATATTTCAGTGTGACACTCCAGATAAGTGCAAATAGTAAGAGAAATTTTGAATGATAATATGAAAATCTGCATTTCTGTAATTTCAGAATCTTTCCTCAATTCTTTTCCGAAGTTCAAGTTCTTGATCACTGTCCTAGGTTTCAGTGTAAGACGTGCCCAAAACCATGTATTCTATAACCNTAAGAGACTCTTCAGAGTTATAGGATGTTTCTAATGGCTTTATTTGAACTTGGAACATTAAAGATTTAATATAAACAGTGACTTATGTTCTTATGAGTGGGAAACAGTTAACAATCATGGAAGAAATCAGAGTTTGTGGAAATTATAGCAAACTTTTAGTTTTGTTAAAAAAAGTACAAAGTAAAAAGTACAAAGTTAAAGTACAAAGCCAGATGTTGTGAAAGTTGGGTAGAGTTTCCACTATTTTCTTCCATCTAAAAGAGTAGATCCAGTTTTAAAAAAGCTGCTGTATTTCTCTTAATTCCCCATCTTGTTTTTCATAATGGGATCTGAACTGCCTGGGCTGTGACTGGTTCTAACCCTCTCTGTTCTCTCTGAACTCTGGACCATCTGCTAACCCAGAGATAAAGAAGGATTGTGTGGAAAGAAACACAATAGACCTACATACAAAACACATATCCATCTAGTAGGAGTGAGGAGAGATAGTAAACTTTGATCTCCACAGTGGTTATACTACTTCTCAAATAGGAAAAATGAGAAAAGAGGAAGCTAGTGTTCATTAAAAAATATTGTCTCAATTTTAAAGCTTTCAAAAGGAGCTCATTCTGGAGTGAAAGAGTTACACCCCACCTTTTTTTTTTAACATTGAAGGATTTTATGGAAATGTCTTTAATCCAGATTCAGCCAGAAATACCTCAAAAGTTGCTTTTTAAACTTTCCAAGTTAAAAAATTGCAAGAGACTTTTAAAAGATGACCAATTCAACAATTCAATTTTATAAGTTTCTTTTATAAGTGTTTCTAAGGGTTTTTTATAAGACTATTTTTCACTTTTGCAAGGCACTGTAAAAAAATTTTTTTATCAGTTCCCTGTGTGCTGTTTGCTCAGTATCAGGCAATACATCAGTACTAGAATTAGTCTTAATCTTCTCAGTCTTAATCTTCTTTGTTCTGGCCTTTAATGCTCAGCTCCCTCTGTACCAACTCTATTAAAAGCATTTAAATCAGCAATGTAATACGTTTTTGACAAGGGAGTTTAAGCATAAGCAGAATTAAGGCAACACTAGTTAAAAAGCATAATCTGAAATATTCTGATATACAGACTTGAGTTTTTTCTACAATACTGTGTATGCAGCATGACGTCCTCCCAGTAATCAGTGATGCCAGTTTTCAAGTGATAGCATATAGGTGAAATTGGTGTGAATAAATCCTTTGAACTTCTAGTTACTGGCTGCCAATGGTCTTTCTTCTTCTGTTTCTGTGGAGATTGCAGTTAGTTCAGCAAAAAAAAAAGTTAAGTGATTCTCTACAATTGCCATGTCCAACCATTGTAATCTCAGGGACCAAAATACTTTCTCAAAATAGCCGGGAAGACATACCCAATATTTTGGGAATATGTTGTTGGCCCTGGGTTCAGACCAAAGTGGAAAATTTCTGTGATGAGGGAAAATGGGCATGAGGAGAGCTCAGGAACTCAGTTTTATATTTAGCATGCACATTACTAAACAATCAAATGCAACCACAGTGTGAATTATTTTCCTTGCTTTCAATGCAAAAAGAACACATAGTCCATGAAATTTAAATTCATTTTTTTATAAATGTAAAATACATGGCATATTTTTCATCAGAAATATAATGATTGCTCTTTGACCTGCATAAGTCAGGAGAGAAGGTAATTGTCTTTCTCATCTCTGCCACATCTTGGGGCTCCCAGATATGAACCCTCAAATTGTACACCCTCCTTTTACCAAACTAGACTGCATGCAGCAAGGAATCTTTTTGTTTCCTTTCTTTTCAGTTTGAACTGTCCAGGATTATAGTAAAACATTGCTACATCTACTGCCTGGCTCTCCTTTATCAAAACCATGTATTTCTAAGGTCACTGCTATGTTGACACACAGGAAAGATTTGAAGACTGAGCCTTTGTCTTACCTGCAGATTCAGAGAGGGTTGAAGTAATAAGGAGGGGAGAAGAAGAGCTTCAGGTGATGTTTCCCTTCATGTTCCCCTGCAGCGATAGGAAAATTTGTCTGTGTTCACTTCTAAGGAAAGATTGGGGAAAATTTTACCCAAGTTACAGGCTATGTGTTCGGACTATTGATGACAAACCAGGAAATTCTGGGTGTGTAAGAGACCTACAATTCCTTTCTGCTATATTAATAATGTTGCACTAGTTTTGAACCTATCTCCTGAAAAAAGATAATAAACTTAGGGACTTTATTAGACAATGGCATTTTCTGGTGTATCTGAAGGAAAACAGGAAGATATTGAATTAATCTGAGGGAAATTCAGAAACTCTTCAACAAATAGAGTGCAAATATTAGAGTCTCTGTTATTTCTTTAATTCTTGAAGGAATATGTCTCTCTTTTAAAGGCAGAAATGTATATAACCTTATTTTTTATTCTTACAAATAATCAGCATAAATGCAATCATCAGAACTACCAGTAAATAAGCTTACTGATAACTATTTCAAGTACCTTTAAAATTGATATTATAAACAAAACATTTAAATCTAATTTCTATTCCAGCTAATCAAGAGCAGTAATTAAACACCAGGTTCCTTAAATCATATTCTATCACAGCCTTCATGTTTCCCATCACACTACATATGGTCCAATTGTTTACAGATGACAAAAAAAAAAATCCCTGCTCAGATGTTAAATCAAGATGTTTTCTTCACTTTCAAATGGTAGGCTGGCAGCCAACTTTTACAATGAGTTGAGTTAAAAATGAATAAATAAATAAAT